>JAMYHX010000111.1:0-100337 GCA_025529335.1 Rhizopus sp. PT2906
AGAGTCTAGTGTGATAGAGTCTAATTGGTTGTTTGATACGTACCAAATGAACAATGAAAAAAAAAAAAAAAAAAAAAAAAAAAAAAAAAAAAAAAAAAACTCTTTTTGTGTGTGATATATTTTACATATGCCCTATTATATATATGTTCACTCTCCTTCTGTAGACAAAAAAGAACCCCTCATCTCCTACCCTTCATTTTTTTTCAAATATTGTAGATAAACAAATATTTATGGTACATATAAACCCCTTCTCTCTCTCTCCTTTTTTTTTTTTTCTAATAAAAGAAACCCAAAATCTGTGTCTTTTTTTTTTAAAAAAATAAAAAATGTATGTTTCTCTCTTTATATTTATTATAAATCTACAATACTAAAAAAATGATAAATTAGATGAAAAAATGAGTATGAGCTTTACTCTGCTCATGCACCTGCATTTCATGCATTTTGTATGCATTTAATTCTTCCTTAATGATTTGAGCCATCAAAGGAGTCAGTTTCATGCAAACAGCATCAGGGTCTGACCCACGATCATAATCTACTTTTGAAAAAGTTTCTTGTATCGACACCAACTTGGTAAACCGAACAGTTTTTTTCTTTGTATTAGATTCAACAGGCGTTTGCCTATTCTTTTCCACTGTTTGCTTTTTATACATGCGATGAGACGAAATGGACCATTTTATCTCGAGTGATGCTTCTTTCTTTGGCCATCTTTTGGGTACCACAGAAGAAAATGAACCTGAACGCGTCACGGATGGTTTCTTTTTGCTTTGAAATTTGTTCTTTATCCTTTCTGTCAGAGATACGCTTCTTGTCGTCACAGGCTTTACTGAATCCAAAGGCGCGACAGCTGGTTGCCGAAAAGGTGTTTGATACAGTTTTTGAAATGCATTTAACAGACGAGAGCTAGGTTGTGGCGACAGTGGCTCCATGGGCTTGATGTAATCAGGGAAAGAAACTGGGGTATATTGAGAAGAAGAAGAAGAAGAAGAAGAAAGGGGCTCCCAAACGTCTTGGTTTAACTGTGGATTATAAACTATAATTTTACAAGCGGACTGTGCAGGTTGATCCGTAGTCTGTAATACTCCTGCTTTCAATACTGAGAATCCTATGAAATCATCCTCTTTACTACCATCATCTGTCGCAATAGACTCCTCTTCTGATTCCTCTGCTGAATATAATGAAGGTGTCATTGAGCATCTTTTATACTACAAGTTATTAGTTTAAATAACAAATAAAGGTTTCAATGATGTACCTCTTGATCTTTTTTTTCTGGGACATAAAATGGTATTGGGCATGTTTCCATAGAAGATGTCTGAATGATAATAGGCAACATGTTTTGAAAGAGGAGGAAAAGAAGAAGAAGAAGAAAGAGTATTTATGTAGGACACTCTTTTATTTTTCCTTGGATTTGTTTTAAATAAAGGAATAGAAAAGGGTCAAATCAGGAAATAAAGTGTGGATAGTAAACTAGGAGACTAATAGAGTTATCTTATTAAAATATATATAAAAAAAGGAGGGGGGAGGTTATTTCATGCTTTATCCTTTTTGTTTACCCAAACCTCCCCCTCTTTTTTTTATTTTATTCAAAGGGGGAGGAAGGGTCCTCAAGCTGAGGTTTCTGGCCACTCACAGCTTTTGATGATTGCCTCTACAATGACTTCCAAACCCTTTCTATCCTCTTCATCAAATCCCTCAGTTTTTTCACAATCAATATCCAATACTCCTAAGACCCGCTGCATTTACAACATTAACCATCACTGCATCTTTAAATCATATTATACTCTTACGTTATCTTTGACCAAAGGTACGACAATTTCCGAGTTTGAAGCAGAGTCGCATGCAATATGTCCTGCAAATTGATGAACGTCTTTCACCACTTGCGTTTCTCTTGTCTTGGCTGCAGTTCCACATACCCCTTTACCGAAGGGAATCAAGGTGCAGGCAACCTATTCATCGGTTTGCGCGCGCACATATAAGGATCAACATGTATATATATAGATTTATATATATATTTTTACCTTTCCTTGAAATGGACCGAGGATCAACTGTTGATCATTCTTAGGATCGGTAAGATAGAAGCCACACCAGTTAATGGGCTTGTTTTGAAAGTGTGAAAGTGACATCAAACCATGATAGATTATACTAGACACATTAGATAAGTTGGTTACCTTTAATAAAAAAACAAGGAGAAGGGGGGTAAGTATTGACGTAATAAAAAGACCCTATAAAAGAATACCCAAAATGTCTGTCCTTCACAAATACTCTCAACTTGAGCCAAGAGAATCTCATAAAAGTCCTTTTTTGAAGCACTCTGATCTGTAATGGCAGGAATTTCCTTCATAATAATAAAAAAAAAAAAGATGACTTTAGCTCCAATCACAATTGTTACTTGTAATAGATAATTTTGGGGTCCAATCAAAGCTCATACCCCATTCAGCACGCAAGGGTGGGTAAGCTTTTTGCCTTTTAATGTATCCAAGGAGAGAGAACACAACCAGTTCAAGATATATACGTTTAAACCTAGGTCAATGATTCATCCCATAACAGGGAGTCTGCTTATAATAAAGTATTCCTTATCAGAAAGGAGTGTCTGGCTGACTGTTACTGTGCAAGATGTATTAACCTAATTGAGTATTAATGCGTTGATCTGTAAAAGACGCCATCTGCTTTGTCTCCTTGGTTGAAATTATATGTTAAAGTCAGCATAGAGTTCATCCGGATCCTTTTATAGCATATCCACGTGAACCTAGAGTATACTTCCTCCTCTTTCATCCCTCTCCCTTGAATAGTTTTTTTTCTTTGTCTCAAAACCAATGCGCAAGTCAACGAGAACTCACTCCTTTATTGATATTGTTTCTTTATCATGACGGAATACCTAAACTAGGCAATACTGTGTTGCATTATGAGTAAATTGCCTTTTATCAAGCATAAGCAATTGCTCCAAGGAATGCACTGTAACGGGAACTAGAAGGGCATGGTACCTTTGAAATCGTCAAGTACCTATAGACATTTGTAGCTAGTGTGTCCAAAAGTAATTACAAGCAATTGTAAAGATCATATCACACTGTTATGATAAGGTATTGTCTTTTTAACATACTCGCTTGATGGGCATTAACTGAAATGTGTAACTTAAATTCGTCAATCCGAACTACCATTGCGCTGCTTACCGACCATAACGTGTGAATCACTCGATCACATGCACAACTCGTATGCATCCGTCCGTTGGCGTCATCTCAAAAAGGGTATTGAATATCATGACAGAACACGCATATTTTCATTGTCAATGCAACTCAACTTGCTTAACTTCGGTTTTGATCTCTTTGGGCAATTCATGCAACAAACGTCGCGTCTATCAATTAGGTCCCTCTTTTTTTTTCTTTCTACATGACGTATTAACATGAGCAGTGGGTCTGGATCATCTCCTAATATTGCAGATGTTTCTTCACGGTTCATCATGTAACCTTGTTTTTTTTTAAAAAAAAAAATACTGTATATCATTGACTGTAGCAAAACACTGCTGTTGATACTTAAAAGGCTGCTTTCTGTATTTGAAGTATAAAATACACAAACTATGCTGTTCAAAAAGTGAAATAAAAAAAAAAGGTATATATGGATACGACTATTGATCAATCCCTACAAGCGTGTTGCTGAAGAGAGCGACTCTTGAGTCTCCTTGCCAAAGAATCCAAGAAAATGTTAAGGTTTTAGAAAAATAACAAGCTGGTCATACAACCTTTTGACATCTTACCCCCAACTTCCATTGACGGCTTGTCACACCCAATGTCAGTGCATCAAGTGCCCTTTCTTCCTTTCACAAAAAAAAAAAGATCCTGTTGGAAAACTCTTTTAAAGATTTTGATGTAATTGTATAGTAAAAAGAAGAAAGGATATGATCCTTTCTACGTCAAGCTCTTTAAGAATGTCATGAACTTGTTATTTAAACATATTGATTGAAGGAAAAAAAAGGATTGCGTGCTGTGTTGTTGAAAAAAGGGACGCTAATGTATACTTTTGTTGTCAGTATTCATCTGCCAGACTTGACATTTTCAACTTTTGAAAACCACATCCATTGAATAATGCTTTTTTACCCTTAGTCTCTGTCATTAACTAGAATTAATTCGAACACACGTCTGCTTACCTTATATTTGCGCTCAATAAGATACTATGTTTATACTCATTGTGCTTTTGATATCACTGTTAACTTGTCTAAAGCAAATTTCCTATTTTATCTGAATTTCCTTTTTTACCTTGTACAAAATAGGTAAACAAATATCTGAAAATTAGTTTGATTCGTTCAAAAAACTAACATTGTCTGAATTTAGACTAGATATAAAGAAAATAAAATTCTTATTGTTCTCTTTACATCTTTCTATGCGTGCATCGTCTGTGTTTTGGAGAACTGGTGGCAGGAATGGGTCTTTAAAAGAATCTTCTGTGTCATAGGCAGGGATAATATCCTTAGTCTTTGTTCTGACAACATAGCCATTAAAAACACAAAAATTCTATTTTCAAACGCAAATCACTGTATGAACTAAAAAGTCACATAAGGGTAACATGTGCCTCGAGGTATAATGAAGGCAGTCATGCGTTGACTTTTTATACCTATCAAAAAGATTCTCACGGTGTCTTTGCCAATCAATGCGAACGGGTATACGTTATGGATGATTTCGGTATCCTTTATTCTTCTCTTTCCTTGAACCCTTCATTGCACTTTTATTTGAAATGAACATGTCTTGATTGAAGGAGTATACTGCCTGGTTGTACTTTGCAAAACCCTTGTGTAATAAACAGAGAGACAAGATATAAAAAAAAGCGAAAGGGTTAGGGGTGATTTCATGCTATCCAGGTGGGAAGATAAACTTCCCATTTGAGGAAATCAAAGTATAAATACAGCGGTTTAGTTCATTCATTACTTAATTACTTACCTTTCTTCTTCATTTTTCTTGATTTTGACAACAAAAAGAAATGCTCTTATCTACAGATTCAAACTTATCTGGTGTCTCTATCTTGGCATCGACTACAGATGAACAAAACAAGATCCTTTCGCCTGAAGCACTCCAATTCATTAGCACCTTGCACCGTGAATTTAACTCGACTCGCAAGTTTTTGCTTCAAAGAAGAGTCATGCGTCAGAAAGAAATTGATCAAGGCAAACTTCCAGACTTTTTACCAGAGACAGAGCACGTTCGAAATGATCTAAGCTGGCGCGCCGCATCTCCTGGACCAGGTCTTGAGGATCGTCGTATAGAAATCACAGGGCCTGTGGACCGAAAGATGATCATTAATGCACTAAATTCAGACGCAAAGACATTTATGGCTGATTTTGAAGGTAAGTTGGTTTTGTTTGGTATATGTATCCGATACTTAGTATTTAGATTCGAATTCACCTACCTGGGAAAACTGTATAAACGGACAGATAAACCTTTATGACGCAGTTAGACGCACCATCGCCTTTACGAACCCCGCAGGAAAAAAGTATAAGCTCAAGGACCGTACTGCAGTACTTCTTGTTAGGTAAAAAAAAAAAAAAAAGACATACTCTTTACCAAAACTCACATTATGTAGACCACGAGGTTGGCACATGGAAGAAAAGCATGTCTTAGTAGACGGTGAACCTATCTCTGCATCTATTTTTGATTTTGGTCTCTTCTTCTTTCATAATGCAAAGGAACAAATCAAGCGAGGTTATGGCCCCTACTTTTATTTGCCCAAGATGGAATCTCATCTGGAAGCTAGGTATGCAAAGCTATCGTTCTACTACATAACAAGACACTAACTTTTAGATCACAGACTGTGGAATGATATATTCAATATGGCACAAGATATGCTTTCTATCCCAAGAGGAACCATTCGCGCTACTGTGTTAATCGAAACAATTCTGGCAGCTTTTGAAATGGAAGAAATTATTTATGAACTTCGTGAGCACTCCTCTGGCTTAAATTGTGGTCGATGGGACTATATTTTCTCATTTATCAAGACATTTCGTCATCACCCTGAATTTGTTCTTCCGGATCGTTTTGAAGTTTCCATGACAGTCCCTTTTATGAACGCTTACGTACGCCTGCTAATCCAAACCTGCCACAGACGCGGTGTTCATGCGATGGGAGGCATGGCCGCTCAGATACCTATCAAGGATGATCCAAAGGCACATGAAATAGCTATGCAAAAAGTACGTACGGATAAACTGCGAGAAGTCAAGGCTGGGCATGATGGTACCTGGGTTGCGCATCCTGGCCTTATACCTATTGCTCTCGAGGTGTTTAACGAACATATGCCTGGACCTCATCAAATCGATATTCATCGACAACCGGAAAGAATCACACAAAAGGATTTGTTGAATGTCTCATTCGAAGGTCGCATCACTGAAAAGGGTTTACGCGATAATATTCAGGTTGGACTTGACTATATGGAGTCATGGCTCAGAGGCGTAGGCTGTGTGCCAATACATCATTTAATGGAAGATGCTGCAACAGCAGAAATCTCACGTTCGCAGTTATGGCAATGGGCAAGACATAAGTGCAAGACGGCAGAAGGACATCAAATCACCGGGGAGTATTGTCTTAAAATACTTGATGAAGAAGTGCAAGCTATCAGACAGAGGCTGGGTCCCAAGTACTCTTCAACAAAGTATGAACTCGCCAAGATGGCATTCGCCACAAATATAACAGGTGACCAATATGACGATTTCTTGACAACACTGCTGTATGATCATATTCTTTCCATATAAAAGAGTTCTAGATTGTAAACAGTGATTTATTGCAATAAACTATCGGCAGTCGTGCAGGCCAATCAGTAAATTAGGTTGGTTACTTGTTCTATCTCCGACCACCATATAAATGATCTGCAATAGTTGGCCCTTTTCTTCTTTTCTTCTTGTTGTTTATCTTTTTTGCCGAAAAAACAAAAAAGAAAAAGGACGCTTTATATATATATATAATTATACATTCTTTTTTTTCGAAAAAATGGCATTACCGAAGGCTGCCAGCCACTTGATTGTGGTTTATATAGTATGTTCAGTTCTATACACTTCAATATACCTATTGGGATTTAGAGGTGGCTCATCCGAAAAAGATCTCGTGGTACGAAATGGAGTAGCTAGTTTGCAGCAACGATACATGGGGAACCACATTGTCAACTGGACAAATAGTGGAGGTAAATAATACATATTGTAACTGTCTCTTTTAAAATGTTGACAAGATGAAAACAGGAGAATCTACATCAGAGGACATTGTATTAAGCAAAGTCTTTGCCGAAGCGATGGGCCCTTCAAAAGTGATACCATACTATTTTAAAGCAACTGAAAGATTTGATAATGAGGAAATTACTATGGCAACCTTAGTGACCTACAATCGTTTCAAGGTACTCAGTCGACTTGCATCACATTACAAAGGCCCTATTTCTGTTGCCATTCACGTCAACGATGACCATACAAAAGAAAAAATTATTGCAGATCTTCACCAACTTTTTGCCGATAACCCAGATATGAGTCGCTATGTTGATCTGCATCTTGTCATTGATAACTTTGACCGTCAGTTCAACATGTGGAGAAATGTTGCCAAGTTTTTTGCTCGCACTGATTACATCATGATGCTTGACGTTGACTTTTACCTCTGTACGGATTTTAGAAAGTCACTTGCAAAACAACCAGAGCTTATGGAGTTACTAAGAGCTGGAAAGGCTGCTATTGTCGTTCCTGCCTTTGAGTACATTGAAGAGGCCGACGGTGAAGACTGGAACAAGTTCCCAACCAATAAACAGGATCTCCTGAAGGAAGTGGAAACGAAAAAATTAGACATGTTCCATCTAAGCTGGAAGCGTGGTCATGGCTCAACAAATTACGAAAAATGGTACAAGCAAACAAAACCTTATAAAGTAACAGAGTATAACTACTCGTACGAACCTTACGTCATCTTTAAGAAAGAAGGCACACCTTGGTGTGATGAGAGGTTTGTCGGGTATGGTGCTAATAAGGCTGCATGTCTGTTTGAAATCTTTTTGGCTGGTATTGACTATTGGGTGCTTCCTGACGATTTCTTGATTCATCAAACTCATCATTACCCAGAAGATACGAGAGCTAAAGAGGTATGTATATATATATATATATATATATATGTTGTGGAGTCAAGCTAATTCATTTATCTATAGCGTACATACAACAAAAAGTTATACGATTATTATAGAGAAGAAACCTGTCTTCGATATGCTCGTACCATGATTGCTGCAGAACAATGGGACACATCAAAATCTGCCAACTTGAGAAAAGAATGTGGCAGAATCCGTGGGTTTAATGATGTTATTGAAAGAATTGTTGAAGAACATAATGAATTATAGACGCTTTTCTGTCATCTTGTGTGTGTAAAACAACTCATGATTAAACAGTCATCCGAAATAAAGTTAAAAAAATTGAACTTTAGCTATCGGTCCATAGCATCTTTGCATCCTTTTCTTTTTCGTCTTTGTTATGACGGACAACTCCAAATGGATAAAACAGAGCGAAGCTTTTCCAGGGCGCGGCAGAAGGTAGACTCTTTATGAAGAGCAATATTTCAGTTGATTTATATTTACCTATTACAAGCAACCCTCTCTATAAAGATATTTGACGCATATCTCATTTGCTTGTGTACATGTTGGAGTACAAGATACGTAGAGACAGTCTGTTCATCTTATTCTATCTATTATTGCTCAAATAAAGCACTTGCCTGTTTATGTATTGTTAATGACTTTGAAAATAGTATGGCGATTTGTAGAAGTAAAACTTTTCTTTTTGTTTTGTTTTCTTTAATAAACGGAATGAATAGAGTTTACTTTTATTTGTTTATTTGCTGTAATTAATGTTGTCGAGTATCATGTTGACATCTTTGTAGCTTGGACTTTTTCTCTGTCAAGAAAACATGTATATTTCAAATATATGCTGTTGTAGTTATTGCTTATGGGATAATTTGATTTTGCTTGTATCTTGATAATAAACACGGTATTATTGGGGGAGAGAATTTCTTTTTCGTCTTTCTGTATCTTTTTAACTATGCTGAATGTCACGTCTTCCAAGAAAGGGCTTTGCCACAGGTCACACAGAGAAAAACAATGACATCTCTAAAAAAAGGTTCATGTTGCTACGCCCTTTTTGCTATGATGCCAACCTGTGACATACATCGATCATCACCCATTACCTTACGCTCCCCTCAAGGTTCGGTTTTATTCCATTGGGCGTCTGTTTGTTTTCTTGGTTTTTCTCCTCCATACGCCAGTGATAAATGTATCTGCATAAAAGGTAATTGAGAGCGATATGCAAGATCAAACAACATTGTATCATTTGAGTTGATATCTAAGATAATCTTGCATTAACCGATAAGTCCCTTTGGCCTTATGATAGACGCCTTGACCGAAAAGAGCCTCAAGGCATTTCACGCCACTTGTCTTTTTGTTTCAATAAAGTGTGTGTGTGTGTATGTGTGTGCTACCAACAAACATGCAATACAACAGTATAAAAGGAAACTATTTGCGCTCTTTCTTTTTTATCTTTTCTTCTCACTTTCTCCAAGCAATCTATATAAAATGTAAAAAACAAGAGATCGAAAAGACACAAGATTAACACTACTTTTTATAGTATGAATCGTTCTACAGAAATGATGAATCAAATTCCCTCTGTCAAATTGGTACTATTAGGTAACAAAGCCCCCTTTATTTTTGTAGCGCTTAAATCATGACAACATCGATAGGTGACTCAGCTGTTGGAAAATCAAGCATTATCACAAAATACGCTACAGATACATTTGTAGAAGGAAGGGAGGCAACCATTGGAGGTAAGATTTCTCTCTCGCTTTTGACTGCTTTTATATAACACCCTATGAGTAGCTGCCTTTTTAGCAAAGATATGCGCAACAGAGGATAGAACCGTCAAGTTTGATATCTGGGATACCGCAGGACAGGAAAGATTTCGGTCATTAGCGCCCATGTACTATCGAAATGCCGCAGCTGCCTTGGTCGTCTTTGATGTGACAAATTATGTAAGTGTGATCATCAGACTACACCACAAGAAAAGGACTGCTGACAAAAAGGCTATTTTAGAATTCGTTTATAGGAGCCAAGAGATGGATCGACGAGCTGCCCTCGGATGTAATGGTTGCTTTGGTCGGAAATAAAATTGATTTGGAAACCCAGAGACAAGTGTCAACTGAAGAAGTGCAAGAGTACATAAAGGAAAATAGTCTGTTATATATAGAAACCAGCGCATGCTTAGGAACGAATGTGGATCATGTGTTTAAAGAAATAGGTATATTTAATTAAATCGCAGTAGTAATCTGTCCCTCCTTTTCTAAGCCCTTATATATAGCCAGAAATGTATCTTTAAGAAAACCGTCAAGAGCAAGACAGATTGAACTTGATAAGCAAGCTCAACGTAGTAGCTGTGCATGTTAAATGTATACCATATAATGTAATATTTCCCCCTTTTTTTTTGTTATTCTGTAATTAGTACCAATAAATATCCCGGCGCATAAGCATGACTTTTACCACAATTAGAAAATCATTAAAGACTCGCAGTGCATGCATGAAGACAGTAAAAGAGCAATGACGTAGCAATGTATTTATAATCATATTCACATATATTTACAGTTATTCCTTTGATGGGTTAGAAGTGTTTGAGGGTGTACTACTGCTAGCACTAACACTTGGCGTTTTATCATTCAGATTTTCGATGCGTCGCAACATGTGCCAAATGAAATCCTTATTTGTCCAATATGAAAAGTGAGCTCTTAACCCGATCAAGTATTCATTAGCAAGCATGGCCATCATGCTTTCTGGCTGCAGTACATAGTCGATCCTTCGTCCTCCTGGCAGTTTACTCTTTTCATTTTGCTCTTCCTCTTCTACATCCGTTACCTTGTCTTTATCCTTGGCATTTGCATTGGGCACAGTGAAGTCTTGGGCAACATCCTCTTTGGATTCACCAGGCTCAGTGATGGCTGGCCCTGGTTTATGCAGCTCTGCATTCAAATCGGACCAGATATCATCTCCGCCGCCCTTTGTACTTGCTGTAGACTCTTTATCAATGGTCTGCTCATCTGTATGACCTTCCTTTTCTTCATCCTTATCCTCTTCCTCATGAACATGATCAACATAACTCTTGGTCCTCTCCAGACGAGGTAAACCATCGATACCTAATACTTCGACGAGATGATGACAATTGCCAGGGGAGTGTTGGTCCGTCATTGTCTTTCTTAGTTGCATCCTCTTTGTCTCAGTGCTTTCGGGTTTTTGATCATCAGTATAGGGTGGACTGTACGTCTTTGATCGTGGCTGTATCATCGGTCTTGGTATACTGCTGCCATTGTTCTGTGCTAACAATAACTCGTCAGCTGACGTCAAGGTCCTATCGAGATCCTCACGTAATGCCAACAGTTGCTCTCGCGTATCCAGTTCCTCCCAGCACTTTTCCTCTGATTTGGCTCCCTCCTTTTTTGTGCCCTTTGAAAAGTACTGGAGTAGAGAAGAAATGAATCCGTTTGTTGAAGGAATCTGCTCTTGTACATCTCGTGGTTGCTCCTCTTGGTTTTTAGCAGCATCTGACGTAGCTTCATACAAAGCCCCAGCCACCTTATCTTCTTGTTTCCATGAAAAGAAAGAAAATAGGGACGCAGAGATGGGAAAAGAGGGGAATGAAAAAGAAGGGCCGATGGGTATGGATCGGTCGATGAGCACAGCAGGTTTATCAGTAAAGTAATCATTAAGTAAAGGCTCAAATCGATAACCCTAGAAAAAAAAAAAAGTTAGGTGTTGAATTCAGTGCATGCTACAAAAAATCTTACCAATGGATCAAATGGATGAAAAATATTTTCAAATTGAATATCATGTTCAGGATGATATAATGTCGGATTCTGGCCACGGAATGTGAGGACAGCACCTAGGGGAGAGCCAAGACCAAAGAAGTAATCAGGCTTAAAGTTTAATTTGGAGAATTTGACATCCAACTTGTTATACATGTCTTGCTCTTGTTCAGTCAAGTTGTCTCGTTGATGTGACAAAATATCCCAAGTGATGATTCCCCCCAAGGAGTAGCCCAAGATGATGACTTTGCCATTAAAATTGGGATGCTTTTCGATGAAATGCTGATATGAAGTATTAAAGAGATGAGTGACGTTATCAATGATCTTTTGTCCTCGATCTTTTGAAAAGTAGTAGAGGACATCAGCCAAGTATTCATTCTCTATCAATCGAATGGTGGGTATAGACTTTAGGGTGATCTTGTTCATGATGGGGTCTACTTGTTCATGGATATGTCTGTGCCATTCAATAGGTATCAACTCGATACGGACATCATGACTGGGTATTTTGTATTGTAGTACTTGTCTCGTTGTCTCTTGTAAGTCCTCAACTATAGACATATGTTAGCTTTTGTACGTCATAGATCATCTTTGCTTTTCTTACTGTGTTCATAGAATTGACCGTATTGCTCTGTTTGCTATTTTTGATTTTTTAACATATTTTAAATATTTATGTAAATTGACTTACTTGTCCAATGCCCTATTTAAATTTTTAGTTTAGCAGACATACATTGATGATATAACTTACATGAATCACAAAGATGACGTGGTCTACTGGTTTATCAGAATGATGATCTACGTCTATTTGAGAATGATCCTCTTCATCAGCCGACAGATTGTCTATATATATATAAAAGTCAAGCCCTTCTTCTTATGATCATCTTTTTTTTTACCAGCCTGAGTATCAGATAATGGAGGTGAAGGTACAAATGTAGACTCGAAAAACATAAAAGAAAAAGAAAAAGAGAGATAATGAAAAGGAAAAGGAAAATGATGGAATATGTCATTCTGACTTTCAATAGCGAAAACGGCTGTCTTTGACCCTTAAATCGCATGATGTAATATCTCACTATTACTACCATAGAGTAGTACAATACATGTGACACGCAAAGATAGAGAGAGAGAGGGAGAGAGACAAAGAGAGAGAAAGAGAGACAGAGTATAAATTGAGAAAAATCATTTGACCTGGTACCTTTTTTCCCATTTTTTCTCCTCTTTTTTTATTTCTTTATTTCTTTGTTATAAAAATGCCAAAGGTAATAATAATAATAAGCCAAAAAAAAGAAAAAAGACCAACATCCCTATTTTATAGCTTAGTCGTAAAAAGTTGGTTGTGGTGGGTGATGGTTATTGTGGAAAGACGAGCTTATTACACGTATTCCAGCATAATGCATTTCCTGAGGTATAGATACTTTGATGTCTGTGTGTGTGATGTTGACTTTTTTATATAGGATTATGTACCTACCGTGTTTGAAACTTATATAGCCGTTATTCCACTTGAAAATGGTAAATCGATCGAATTATCATTATGGGATACAGCAGGTCAAGAAGAGTATGATAGACTTCGACCTCTTTGTTATCCTGAAACGGATGTCATCTTGGCTTGCTTTGCTATTGATCAGTTACAGTCATTTGAAAATGTCAAGGATAGAGTAAAGATATACTTGATGAAAATGAAAATAATATTAACTTTATTATAGTGGATTCCTGAAATGGATCATTTTTTATATGGTGTACCCAGATTATTAGTTGGAACAAAAGCGGATTTAAGAAATAATACAGATCGTATTAATGAATTACGCACGGATGGTAGACAGTTGATATCTATTGAACAGGTAAAAAGACATAGGAAAAGAGAGAGAGGGCTCATATAATATCATTTAGGCGGAAAATTTAGCAAAAAAATTGGATATACAGTATATTGAATGTAGTGCCAAGCTGAATCAGAATGTAACCAAGGTTATTCACACAGCCGCTAATTTAACAGTGACCCATCGTAAAGGAGGACTAAAGACAAAGATTTGTAAAATATTATAACTTTTTATATACATATTTATACCAATAACATGAATTTAAATCATTTGTTGTTTCTGTTTTTTCATTATTTAATACAAAATATAGTAATTACGATGTTATGATCACTCTATAACTAGAAAACTAATGAATAAAGAATAACATCTTATTCATTTTATACTTACCGAGGCGTTAAGGAATGCACTGCCGTTATAGACAGCGCATTGAATCCCAGGAGCACCGTTAGTCTTTTGAAGGTCTTTTGAAAGGGGAAGGACTTTCATTGTTATGTTTTGATTTGTAAACAAAGATACCATATATATCTAATGCACTGTTCACATCGCGATTCCAAATCGTACCACAAGATTCACACTTGAGGATAGAGTGTACTCTTCGCTTTGATCCAGTAATTGAGATACTATTTAATTGTTACAGATCTGACTCGTTAAATACTCGTCAACATAAACAAATTCGGTCTCCCCCGCTAGATTGTTTGCATTTTCGTTTGATTTCTTCAGTAATACGTCTAGTAGGTGCAGCTCGTTTTCCTTTCATACTTAACAAAAAGAACCATCTCCGAACGCAATGATTCGCTTCCGTTGAGAGGAGGAAGGGAGGTCAGCAGGAGGTAAAGGTACATGTTTGCTTTTGTTTAGGGTTTGATTTTTAGCGCCAACTGTACTTGATGTGCCATACTTTTTGCTGTTGTCAAAGAGTCTTTTAACAATTTCTTGAGTTTCTTTTTGCTTGTTGATATACATTTTGAACTTTAATTGAATGAATTTGTTTGCGTTTTTGCGAACAAAGAAGGGAACCCGCGATCGACAGTTAATGAACCCTTAATAAATGTCATATCGACTATGTAGCTTACATACCTTTTCGTTTATTGCGCTTTGCCTTTGGAAGCGGAGGATCATCGTCTTTCTTCTGTTTCATACTGAAGTAAAGAAAAAAGGGAAAAGTAGCTGCCGATAGCCTTGTAATATTAAATTAATGATTGACAATTTTTTATTTAAACATGTTTTCCTTAATAATAAAACCTATTCTGGAATGAAAAGCTCTCTGCTTTTAACGCACTGCACATCGTACTGCGATCCACTTCTTTTAAAAATTGACGATCAAAGTAGTTATCTTTATAAAAGTGATTGGTAAGGATACCAGAATGACGCACGATGGTCATGAACCATCATCATAATTATCAGGAACAGTGGTCGAAGAAGTAAAGGTAAAGAAAGAAAAGAAGAGGCACAAACCCTTATACCACCCATCTGTTCCATGATGAAATATCAGTACATAGTGAGTCGGCATACATACACCTTGTGTCTGGACAATAAGTTGAAAGCTTTACTCAAAATCACGTCCTCGACAAAGATCATCATTGCTATTGCTGCTTCTCAAGGTAAGAACGATGCCACGAAAGTCTCTATCATTATATTTGATTTGTATAACAGCGACAACTTCCTCCATTATTGGTAAATCCTGGGCACGTCTGTCACCTCCTTCAATCAAACGCATTCTCATCGATAGACTTATAGGATGACCCGCTTTCGGTAGAGCCACTGCTGTTAGCTCTATCTTCACTGCTGATGCTGAAACTCTCATGGTTAGCCAATATCTCATATGCATGACGATAAATGCGTGCGAAGAGATTGCATTGAGAAAGCAGAGTTGAAGGATTTTCTATAATCTCATTGTCCAAATTTTCATACCTTTCTGATAGTCTCTGAGTATCATATGAAGGATCATAGATGTACAATTGAACAATAAAGGTGTGTTGCCTTCAACTGGAACCAAAGGGCTTTGACGATGGCAAAGTGCGCCATGAATCTGAAACGTGTTTAATCCACCTCTATTGTTGTTATTGTTGGCACGATCTTCAGCCGAGACAATGTCGCAGCCTAAGGAAGTAAACGCGAAGGCAGCGTTATATTGGCAAAGGTTATCCTTAAAGTGCCTTCCTTGGGTGTCTGTACTTGCAAACAAGTCCTTCAAGTATTGAGGTGGGTCAGGTAAGGGCTGCAGCTGTACTGATCCCCGCTTGCAGCATGACTCCCAGGTTGGATTTCTCAAAGATGATGTTTCTTGCCTTTCATCAATCCAGTGCAAAGTGTGATAGTGAGAGCATTCCTTGTCCATACGTCCAAGGTCCAAAGGACGAAGGCGAGAAAGCTGCGAGATATAGGCAGCAGGAATGGTCTGAGAAGGTTTTACTCTAGGTTTTCCCCTACGTCTTACTGGTCTACCTTCCTGCTCTTCTTGTTCAGTTCGACGTCTGTATCGTGTGGATGCAACTTGCTCTCTGCATGCTTGACAGGTACGGTAAGCTGAGTCAACTGGTAAAGGTGCACGGCAGGATGAACAGTTGGTAGTAGGTGCGGAAACGGTATTATTGTTCATGTACTAATGTAAGATCAAGCGTTAGTGAACAGGTCCTAGTGCAATGCTTTTAAGAAAGTGCTTAGTTTTGCATGTACCTAAAGGTTCTTATTAAAGGTGCAATATTATTATGAATATAAGAAAAAAAAGAGAGTAAAACGGGATCAAGGTACAACAGTGGCAATAAAATATGTGTGCTCATACATGCGTCGCGTGTTCGGTCCGTACAGATAGTAAAAAACAATCCTATTCTTTATTGTTCCGGCTTTTGTGCGATAAAATGTTGTGCTATTCTGACTTTTGTGCGGTAAAATGCTTGTGTTACATTTTTTTTTTCTAATTCCAGTACAAATTAGTGTTACTAACCGCTTCCAACTCACTACGCTCGTTTTCGCACATCGTCGTGCTGTCGCAGACTCAAGGGCTTCGCCCTTTGTGATAAGTAAGGGAAAATGCTAATACGACGCTTTGTTTAAGCGAAAGGCTAAATTTGAATTTTTGTGCGCCTAACAACATACTCCAACTCCTCTCTGCATGCTTATTCGCGTTTATTGATGCTACAATGCTACATAGATGGTTTCATAAAATTAAAGTTTATTCATAATAGAAAGCATATAATTTAATAGTGTTATTCGTAAAGATTTATGTGTTGAAAAGGATAACATAGTCGTAAAGAACTCATAATTGTAGGCATAGGTTTGATGGATGGTTATATGATGTGTAACATAGGTGGGCATATTAATGGAGTAGTAACTCTGGGTAGACTACGTTGTTGGTTGTATTTGAACTTTCTGGCAAAAGGACTGAGACGCCAGACAGAAAAGTGATTCTTGATAGGGCAACATATAGTTGCCCATGCATAAATGGTGGTTGTCTTAGGTCGACGCCCACATGTTTTAAGATTGTCCCTGTGATTTGTTGATAGTTATAGCAAAGCATAATTTAACAAGAAGTTGCTTTCTTGTTAAAGTAAATGATAATTCTCTTTCTTGCGTTGAAAGCGTAAACCGAGGTATAAGCTCTGATGGGCTATCTGGCTTATTGGCTAGTTAGTGTTATTAGCGTTATGTTATGTTCTTTTCCGACTCGAACATCGTACTTGTGCGACAACCGCTTGGTTCCTGAAAGCACATGAGCTTTGTTTTCTTTTCGAATATAAAAGTACTGAGCATTCTTTTTCTTTTTTTTACTCATCGTATAAACATTTGGTATGTGATGTTGTCTTTTGATTCGAATGTGTCTGCTAACATTGCTGTTCATTAGAACAATGGAAAACAATACTTCTAGAACAGCCATATGCTTCTCCTGTGTTGCGACATTGCCAACATATTCACGCTATCGCGCTTGTCAAGCGTGCAGAGAAAGAGTTGCAGCATCATGACACAGACGTCCAGCTGAACAAGAAGAGCAGGAAGGCAGCTCAGTGATAAGAGCGTAATGCCGACAGCAACATAGGTGAACTTAACGCATTCCAGATCCACGGCGCACTTTGTCATCGTCAAGAGCCTTTACTTCCAGTTGAAGGCAACGAACCTTCGTATGCTCAGTTTTACATCTATGATCCTTCATATGATACTCAGAGACTATCAGAAAGGTATGAAAATTTGGACAATGAGATTATAGAAAATCCTTCAACTCTGCTTTCTCAATGCAATCTCTTCGCACGCATTTATCGTCATGCATATGAGATATTGGCTAACCATGAGAGTTTCAGCATCAGCAGTGAAGATAGAGCTAACAGCAGTGGCTCTACCGAAAGCGGGTCATCCTATAAGTCTATCGATGAGAATGCGTTTGATTGAAGGAGGGGACAAACGCAATCATAATCTGCCAACGATGGAAGAAGTTGCCGCAGTTATTCTTATTGAGTATATTGACAGAAGCTTCCATGATATCGTTCTTACTTTGAGAAGCAGTAGTAGAAATGATAGTCTTCGTCAAGGACAGGATTTTGAGCAGTACTTTCAACGTATCAGCCAGACACATGCTGCATACGTGTGTACGAATATTTCATCATGAAACATATGGGCGTCATTAGGGTTTGTGTTTCTTCGTTTCCCTCTTCACTGTTACTTCTTCAATAACTGTTCCTGGTGTTTAGATGATTATTCATGACCATCATGTGTCATTTTAGTATCTTTATCCCATCACTTTTATAAAGAAAACTACTTTGAGGATCACAGTAAGAAGTGCAGTGTGTCAAGAGTGGAGTGACTTTTCATTCCAACATTTTACTATTAAAGAAAATATGATTAATTAATAAAAACAACGATGTCGATCGTTAATTTAACATGACAAGGCTATCCTCAGGTACTTTTCCTTTTCCCCTTTTTCTTTACTTCAACATGTAGCGAAAAAAAGACGATGATCCTCCGCCTCCAAAGGCAAAGCGAAATAAAGGGAAAGGTATGTAAGCTACATAGTCGATATGAAATTTATAAAGGACCCATTAGCTGTCGATCGCGGGCTCTCTTCCTTGTTTGCACAAACGTAAACAAACCTATTCAAATATACATCTTTTGAAGCAAACGATTATTACTTTCAAGAAACACCATTACTTAGAAAAGGCAAAGATAAACGTCTATTAGCTCCATCTGTTTTATAACAGATTTGCAATAGACAAGAACATCCGTACTACTTTGAAAGCTGCTAAAGAAGACACATCTGCTCCTGGTCCCTCAAATGTTGTCATCAATGAAAAGACATCTATGCCTGCAGTCAACGAAGATACAAGTGTTCAAACTGTATTACCTACTCCTACTCCTTCCACTAGCTGTACTTCTGCTTCCATCAAGACAAGGTTGACAAGGCTGAAGCACTTAAAAAGGAGAAAGAAAAGAACAAGACAGCTAATGAGCAAAAGCAAGTACGATGTCCTTCTTGTGGTGGAACCGATCATTCTCGCTCCTCCAGCAAGTTATGTCCTATGAATAAGTCAAAAATGAAGCTTCCAAAGCCTAAAGATACTGTCGAGAAAGCTTTTGTAATCAAGACATCTTTGGTTAATACTTGCAAATATCCCAAGTTCGTTACTTTGATTCAAGAAGTAGTTGACCACATTACTCAACTGGTATACGCTGGCTCCATTTTTGCTAATTACTATTTCTTGGAACTTCTCGAAAACGGTGAAGAACTACCTGTGGTTACTCAAAACATGTTCTATAAGCAGTTATGTTCATAGAAGGTTGCAAGAACTTCTTTTTGCCAAGAAATCAAATACAAGCAAGTACAGATCATTAAAGGAAAACACCTTGACCGCTATTAATTCAACAAGACTTTGGAAATAACAAGCAAACTGAAGAACATTGATAAAAAGGATATCGATGCTGTTCAAACCTTTATCAAAACAGTTCAAGCAAGAATTCAAGACAAGGCCTTCATGCCTCTCAAATACACTGAGCCTCGAGGATCAAGATACTTTTTTTTTACTTCCTCTGTACAAGATTGATTCCAAGAGTATACAGATTGATGCTCAATCTTTTTGGAAGTTTGCCAAACAGTGTGACAACAAGATCAAACCAGGTCAAAAGAATGATAATGACTTAACTTTATGGTACTTCAATGTCTTTGATTTTTCAAAAATAGACTACAAGACACTTGAAAGCTTGACCTCGCGTTCCAAAAAGTTCATGTACGTATGCTTACATGACTTTTATTTTTGGTCTAAACAAATGTTGTCATTGTAGAAATGTGATCACCAAACGAAAATGCAAACAATCTAGCGGGGGAGACCGAATTTGTTTATGTTGACGAGTATTTAACGAGTCAGATCTGTAACAATTAAATAGTATCTCAATTACTGGATCAAAGCGAAGAGTACACTCTATCCTCAAGTGTGAATCTTGTGGTACGATTTGGAATCGCGATGTGAACAGTGCATTAGATATATATGGTATCTTTGTTTACAAATCAAAACATAACAATGAAAGTCCTTCCCCTTTCAAAAGACCTTCAAAAGACTAACGGTGCTCCTGGGATTCAATGCGCTGTCTATAACGGCAGTGCATTCCTTAACGCCTCGGTAAGTATAAAATGAATAAGATGTTATTCTTTATTCATTAGTTTTCTAGTTACGATGAATAATGAATTCATATCAGATGACGTTCTACACTTTTTGATAGAGATACAGTAAAGATACATGATATTTTATACTATTTTTTTATTATAAATATATATAATCTGGATAAACTTTGACAACAGAAAGAAAGTGAAAAAAAGAGGAGAAATACACAAATAATAATAAAAACAATACTATGAAATTAAGCTGCAGTAGCCACTGCACTGCTATTTTTGGCTTGTGTGATCTTTAATGGTTCAGGCTTCTTTTCTTGTTCCTTTTGCCATTCAAAGTCTTCGGTAGCAACGTCAATCAACATTTCTGCAATAGCCAAGGAAGCAGTACAAGCAGGTGTAGGAGCATTACGAACACAGAGAACCTTTCCGTCCATGACTTTACGTTCAAGAATATAATCGTTGGCTGCGACACCTCCTTCTTCAAATACCTGTGACATCACACCAGCAAAACTCTCTTCGACCATATCCTCGGTTAAACCAGGAACATAGGCCTGTGCTGCGCGAAGGAAGGCACGCTTGTTCATGTCTTTGTAGAGTTCTCCAATAGAAAGTGAAGGATTCTTGAGGGCAAACATCCAAAGGTTCAAGTTGGTTAAGGATCCAAGGACATCTTCCCACTTGAAATTAGAGAATTGGTAGCCTTCACGAGAAAAGGTAAGACAGGCACCAGGACCAATAATCATCTGGATACCACGGCGTGCGTTCACAGTGGGTGTGAAGTGAACACCGACAGGAATACCACCACCACTAGGAACAGGATAGACATTCATACGACAGATACCACGGTACTCTGGTTTGAGTTGATAGTATGTACCTCTGAAAGTAACAACCTTGGCTCGTTTAGGATCACCACCAGCAAGGGCGGCAACACGATCCGAATAGAATCCTGCACAGGTAATCACGTTCTTGGCAGTCACCTTTAAAACAGGGCCCTTTTGATTAGGCTCACCTCCCCAAATCTATTGAATAGAGTGAATAACTAGATATCATTATTATGTCTTGGTACATACCTCAACTCGTCCATCTGATCTCGATTCAAATTTCTTGGCTTCAAACGCTAACTTAATTTCTGCACGACTACAAAAATGTTAATTTTTTTTAATAGTCGCACTTTGTTTAATCTTACCCAGTTTGTACGATTTCATTAGCAATGCATTGAGCCACAAGACCAAAGTCAGTGATACCCGTATTAGGGGAGTACAAGGCAGAATAGGCAACCACGTTCGGTTCAAGTTGTTTGATCTGCAAGATACGTAACCCTTAGTGACTCCTTCCTTATCTGTAATATTTTTTTTTAATTTACCTCCTCACTGTTAAGAACCTGAAGATCCTTGACGCCATTTAGGGTAGCAGTCTCCATCAATCGTTCAATCTGTTTATGCTCCTTTTCGTCCACGGCAACAATTAGTTTACCGCAGCGTTCGACAGGTAACTGATTTTGCTTGCAATACTCGTACATAAGATCAGCACCTCGTACACAGGTCTTTGCCATACGTGATCCAGGTTTATAATAGATACCAGCATGGATTACACCGCTATTGTGTCCAGTTTGATGTGCAGCCACTTCACGTTCCTTTTCCAAGACGGCGACAGTCATATTTGGGAAGCGTTTGAGTAGTTCTCTTGCAGTAGCCAAACCAATGATACCACCACCAACTATTGTTAGTTTATTATTAATAAAAGAAAAAAAGGAGACGGATAGTAATTACCAATGACCACGTCAAAGTCCGTCTTGCCATTGTTTTGAGCCAGAGAGGTTCTGAATCTTTGTTCAGCAGCCATGCCACGTAATTTAGCTAATCCTGGGTTCTCTGGAGTGTTCTCACCAGGTAAACTCTTCCAAAACTTGAGTTGATTAGACTCAGCATGTGCCTTTCGAGTCTGTAAGAGGATAACACCAGTAGAGGTGGCAACGGCACCAGCAACCATAAGATAACGACGTTGAAATAATCGAGAGGATCTAGCAAACATGAGGATTGAATGAAAAAGAAAAAGAGAGAGAGAGAGAGAGATAAAGGATGAAAAAAAGTAAAGGGTATTTATATACACAATCCTCCTGTAAGGAAATTTCTAATAGATCTATGTGTTCTCCCTTTAATGTCAATAATATACTATTTTGCCACATTATGCATTAATGAGGAGAGAGATAGGAAATGTCACCTCCTATTGCTCCGACATGTGCGTATGTACGTGTGTTGTGTTTATGTTTATATTTATGCGAGTAACACCTTTTCCTATGTTTCTGAAAATTCCTTGCACACTCTTTTAGACACAATGTAACATTTATGTAATGCAGATCTACATGTTTATTTTTTACGTAAACAGTCATTTAAGCCTTTTTTATTTCTTGCAATTTCAATAGCATAAAACTAAATGCATATGGTTAGTAAAATGTTCTCCCCCTTATTATTGTTATCACACATAAAAACATACCTGCATACGCACGCCTAAATTCATATATTAATAACAATCATTTAAAGAAATTATACAACTTACCAAACATAGTATTTTGCTCTGTATAATCTTCTCTGCAATCAATACGAATCAATGATCCAAAGTTGAATTCTTTAACTCTCTTTTCATATTTATTCATAAAGTTTCTCCACTTTTCTTTGGCTGCAGGTGTCTTGAAATGCTCTTCATCTAAATGAACAAGATTGATCTCTGGAAAAGTGGTTTCAAAATCTTGAAGGATCTCATCGTCAATACTAGAATATGATTGAGTACACTTATTTAAAGCACTTGTAGGTTTTACCTTGTTAAACGAAGCTGACGAGGATCAACAGTAGAGATCAACTTGAAATAAGTCTCGGCATGGTGCATGGCTTTTACAGCCCATTGCTTTTCTGTTTATACGTTTAATAAAGAGTGTAAACAATAAATATTTTGCATAATTACCAATATCTTCAAGTTGTTCAAGTTCGTCAGCAGAAGGAAGACGCATATTATATGAATTCAATAGAAAGAGAGAAAAAAAAATTTTGTTACTTTCTGTCTTCTGCTGCTAGTGTTCACATGACTAACTCCGTTTGAAAACAGCAGCAAAAAATAGAGGGAAGCTTTTGTTTCATTATACAACTTTCTCTCTCTCCTTGAAATGTCGACAACAGACAGTCAATTAGAACAAAGCACAACTGAGAGTCATTATGACTCAAATGAGGAAGAATATGATGACGAAGAATATGACGAAGAAGAAGAAATGGAAGACGAACCAAAGCTGAGATATCGTCGTGTAGGTGCAAGCGTCAAGGAGATTTTCGAAAAGGATACAGCTTCAACTATACGAGTATCTGATAAATTTGTGGTAGGTAAGAAAATATGAAGATAGTGAAAACAAACAGGTCTTACCGTTATTACTATAGGCACTCGGTACACATTGGGGTGCAGTTCATATTCTTGATTTCGAAGGCAATGTCATCAAGAGTTTCAAGAAACATTCTGCCACAGTCAACGCCATCTCTATTGATAGATACGACGAGTACCTTGCAAGCGCATCTGATGACGGTAGCTTTAACACACACAAAAAAGAAAGGCTGTTACTCACACATATATTAGGCAAAGTATTTATTTATGCACTTTATACACCCGAGATCCAAGAGTTTAATTATAAAAGACCCACCAAGTCAGTCGCTCTCGATCCAGACTATGCACGTAAATCAACACGTCAATTCGTATCGGGAGGCATGGCAGAACAGCTAGTGATGAGCGAAAAAG
This sequence comes from Rhizopus sp. PT2906, assembly GCA_025529335.1. Classification (NCBI taxonomy): domain Eukaryota; kingdom Fungi; phylum Mucoromycota; class Mucoromycetes; order Mucorales; family Rhizopodaceae; genus Rhizopus; species Rhizopus sp. PT2906. The sequence continues at coordinate 23,994 of JAMYHX010000111.1, forward strand.
GATGGTTTGGGCACAAGGACATTGTTCTTCATGCAAATGAAGGTCCGATTTACGCTATTCAATGGCGCACCCAGTTCATTGCCTGGGCAAATGATACAGGCGTCAAGATATATGACACGAATTCACATCTACGTATCACCTATATCGATCGACCTGCAGGCAGTCCACGCGCTGATCTGTACAAGTGCCGGTTATGCTGGAAGGATGACACGACGTTACTGATCGGCTGGGCTGACACTGTCAAGGTTGCCGTGATTCGACCCAACGCGCACCAAGTAGCTGGACAGCCAAGTCATTATGTAGAGATCGTCCAAATGTTTCAGACGGATTACATGATCAGCGGTATCGCGCCATTTGACGACATGCTGATGCTGTTGTCGTACCTTATTGATGATGACAAGAGCGACGATGAATATTACCAGCAGAGACGTCCGGCTTCGCGGCCCGAATTACACATCATCAATGACCAGAGTGAAGAAGTCTCGACGGACGTACTTGCCCTCCAGGGATACGAGCACTACCAGGCCAACGACTACGTTTTGGATTTCGTATTGGAAGATGACATGTTTTATATCATGGGCCCCAAGGACTTGATCGCCGCTCGAGCTCGAGACGAGGACGATCACATCGAGTGGTTATTGGATCATTCTCGCTTCGGTGAGGCCCTCGAGGCAGCCAGGAACATGACAGTACCAAGTAAACGGTTCAGTGTGGACGAAATTGGACAGACTTATCTCAACTGGCTAATCAGCGAAAACAAGTACCAGGAGGCAGGACAGGAGTGTAGCTCGATCCTCGGACACGACAAGGCAAAATGGGAAGATTGGGTCTTCAAGTTTGTCGAGCTGGGTGAACTCAAGGCGATTGCTCCGTATATACCAGTCAAGGACCCTCAGCTGAGCAGCACGGTCTATGAGATCGCATTAGCATGGTTTCTCAAGAGCGATCATGCTGCTTTAAGAATGACGATTCATACATGGCCCAAGACGCTTTATAATATACCAAACGTCATTGTCGCAGTAGAAGACGTATCCAAGAGGGACCCCAAGGACGAGGTACTACTGGAATGTCTTGCAGATCTGTAAGTTAAAAAGATAAAGCTGAAAGTTGGGGGCTTAGCTCATTGATAAATATAGATACACATATAACAATCAACCCGATAAAGCCATCGAATATTATCTAAGACTCAGAAGACCAAATGCCTTCCAACTGATCCAAGAATACAACATGTTTGATGCTGTTAAGGACAAGGCCGTCTTGCTCATGGAGTTTGATCAATATTTGCTTGAAAAGGAACCGGAAACACAACCCATTAAGATGCCTGCGGTTCAATTACTTGTAAAGAACACAGATGCTATTCCGGTAAGATTGATGTAATGTGTGAAAACCACATGTGTCCAACATATACTTGTTTTAGCCTGAGAAAGTTGTCAGACAGTTGACAAAGCACCGTCGGTTCTTGCATACTTATCTGGACGCCCTCTTTGATCGTGATCATCACTTGGGTTATGAATTTCATGATATTCAGGTCGAGCTTTATGCAGAATACGATTATCCTAAACTATTAGACTTTCTACGTGCAAGTCATTACATCTCTTTAGAAAAGGTAAAACCATGCACTTAAAGATTGTTTATTAATTTGTGTAGGCATTCAAAATATGTGAGGAAAGAGATCTCGTGCCCGAAATGGTCTTTATCTTGGGGCGCATGGGCGATAACAAGCGAGCATTGATGCTGATTATTAATCGACTTGATGATGTGCAAAGGGTACAAGAGCACAAATTACATTTAGATATTGCAATTCATATTTTGTAAATAGGCCATTGACTTTGCAAAAGAGCAAAAAGACGATGACCTATGGGAAGATTTACTTGTTTATTCCATGGATAAGCCCAGTATGTTGTATACACAAAGTTTGCATAATGTTTACTGATGTACGGTAGAATTCATCCGCGGTTTATTGGAAAACGTTGGTACTGACATTGAGCCACTGCGGCTTGTTCAACGTATACCCGACAAGTTAGAAATACCTGGTCTCAAAGATGCTCTTTTGAAGATTCTACAAGATTACAACCTTCAAATGTCATTACACGAAGGATGCGAAAAGATCCTGGTGAGTGATAGCGTATTTTTAGCAGATAAAATGTACAAGGCGCACAAACGTGGAATTCGATGCAACCGTAAGTGATCTGCAATGAAATGTTTTACAAACTTTTTTATAACACATTGATAGAGGATATGCTTTGTGGTCTGTGCGACGGGCCTGTGTTTGACGAAAATGCAGCTGAAGATGTACCCAGCTCGGTCATCTTCTTTTGCCGTCATGCGTACCACGAGAAATGCCTATTGGCTACCAAAGACATGACCGCGTTCGATATGGATAATAGTAATCATCCTGGTACACTCACCAGTAAGATCAATCGCGCCGCATTTCTCAAATCTACTCAAAACCTCGGTTGTCCCTTATGCAAAGAACAGACAGCAGGCGGCAACGCGTTTGTCAATCGCATGAAATCCCAACGAAAGGCAATTGCCCGTAGTAATAATAGTCCCCAAATGTCACCGACCAGAGCAGATAGCATAAGAAGTTTTGGCACAGTTCGTTCGTAATAAAAAAAGAGTGTTCTTTATTACATGGTTTCCTGATTTTAAAAACAAAAAACAAGAGAGAAACCAAAACAAAGAAAGCAAGCGGGTGGCTTATTTGAGCTTCTTCTTGGGACGAAGTTGGTTGGTGTGTCCACACTTTCTCTTACGGCAGTTGGTGGCACGAGGAGGAAGACGAGCATAACACTTGCGGCAAATCATCTTGTCACAGTTGTACTTGCTGGCCAAAGCCTTCAAAGAGGGTTCGATAATACCACCACGAAGACGGAGAACCAAGTGAAGGGTAGATTCCTTTTGAATGTTGTAATCACTCAAGGTACGACCGTCTTCGAGTTGTTTACCGGCGAAAATGAGACGTTGTTGATCAGGAGGGATACCTTCCTTATCTTGGATCTTTTGCTTGACATTGTCAATGGTGTCAGAGCTGTTTTTATAAATGATGAGTTGCCTTTTATATATTCACTCTTCCTATGTCGTCGTATTTACCTCTCAACTTCCAAAGTGATGGTTTTACCGGTAAGAGTCTTTACGAAGATCTGCATGGTGCGATTCTATAAATGATGTCAATAGGTTGTTGGATGGATGGATGCAAGACTTTACCTTTGTAAGATGAACAGAGAAAGGGAAATTGGATCCACTAGCATCATTGACTCCCTTAAGCTCTTCCGCTCGTCCGCCCCCCGCAGAGCATGCTATGGTTGAGCCCCGTTTAAAATTTCCAAAAATGGAATATTTTTCTCCGAGTCGGACATCTATCCTACAACGAGCTCTCCTTAAAGAAGTTGTTTGTTGTCAGTTGATACACGCCTATATCCACATAAAGTGGGTTAATTATAAGTTACTTAAAGAATTAAAAATGTTGTCAATAAAAAATAGTTTATAAGCACTCTTTCTCTATTCCTAAAAGGCCCCCTTTTTCTTTCATCAAATGATTCGCCATCTTCTTCTTGGCGCTGTAATAGGTGTAGTTAGTCTTGTAGGAGCTGCAGTGATCCCTGATGTGAATAAAAAGCCCGTCGTGATTGGTTACTATCCAAACTGTAAGACATGCATGATGAATACATAAACAATGCAGGCTGAAATTTTTGTTTTTATTAATGTGTGCAGGGAATGATCGATTTCCAGGTAACTTGTTTTCTCTTCCGTGCATATTGCAACTGTACTAAAAACCATGTCTTTTTAGTAACCAAGATTGACTTTTCTAAATTTACGCACATTCACTATGCATTTGCTATTATTGTCAATGGATCCGTTCCTGTTTGGGAGAACCCACAAAAGGCTAACGCTCAGTTGACCAAATTGGTAACTATGGCTCATAAACATAAGGTCAAAGTACTTCTCTCGACCGGCGGGTGGACCGGAAGCATCACATTTAGGTATGAAAACAAGAAAACAAAATACCTTCACTTATATTGACATACGCCTGTTAGTTCTATGGTAAGGAGCCAAAGGGCTAGAAAAGAATTCATAGACTGGAATATAAGCGCGATGAAGAGGTATGCTGCCGTCTTTTGTTTATTATTTACTGACATTCCTTTGCAGGTATAAAATCGACGGAGTTGATATTGGTAAATAAAGTAAAGGTAGCATTTCATTACATACAGACACTTTTTATTAGATTGGGAGTACCCGGGCCGCCAAGGTGAAGGATGTAACAAAGTCGATGAAGAACATGATGTCAAAAACTTTCTCACGCTACTCAGGGAGCTTCGTCAAGCTATGGATGGAGAATTTGGAGTGGGTCAAAAGGAGATCTCGGCTGCAGTCTATATTCGCCCCTTTAATTCATTTGTGCCTGAGATGGCTGAGGTGCTTGACAGAGCCAATATCATGACGTACGATATGAATGGTCCATGGAGCCTTCAGACAGGTGCTAATGCTCCTTTGTATGCGTCTCGTAGTCAAGGCAGTGTAGACTCATCTGTTAATGCCTGGATAGAAGCAGGTATGCCCAGGCATAAGATAACAGTGGGCCTTGCCTTTTATGGACGCTCAGCAAGTAAGGCTTACTGCATACATATCAAAGCAAGCATTCTAACCTATTTATATAGTTGCCAAAGTTAACATGCTCGTGACAAAAAAGATCAACCAAAACCAAGTCCAAGGTGAAATACCTCAAGGCGATAAAACCGACGTGTTCTTCCAAAGCCCTTTGTGTCCCTTGAGCCCTGGAGGATTATCAGGTACCTGGAGATTTCATAATCTGCTATCTCAGCATATACTCAAGTCACCTCTGGAAGCAAATAAACCATGGGTACGTGTATGGGATGCTGTTACATCGACTCCATGGCTATTCAACCCAAAGACAAAGGTATTCATTTCTTATGATGATCCACAATCACTTGCTTTGAAAACATGTTATGTACGTCAAAAAGATTTGGCCGGTGTTATGATCCGGTCTATCGACCAAGATAGCAAAGAGAATGACTTGCTGAATGCTATTCATAACAGTATCATGGCTACCAATGCGCCATGCTAAGTGCATACACACACACACCATTGTTGTACCAAAAAAGAAAAGAACAGCGTGTGCTTGTGTGCATTGTTGTCCTTTAATAAAATGACCTATTCTTTTTCTTTTTTTCTTTTCTTTTTTTCTTGTCCATGTATGGTTAGCCAACATAATACAAGCACAGTTACCTTGACAACAGATATTCCTTCTACTCGAGTATCAAGCACTATCATGACAGGTATTATAATATATATTTCCCCCTTATAAAAAGTAATGACGCAATTTTTTATTTCTCTTTCTTTCCTTCCTTCTAATTTACATAATTCAACCTGACCTATTTTAAAGAAAACTGTGCAATAGAGAATAATAGCAACAATAGCCACCATAAGAATGCGATGACAAAGACAGAACATGAAGTCATATCCATAAAGAATAGAGTTCCAATCAAATCCATTCGCATCGAACGAGATTACTCATTAGGAGACGGAATCACACGTTTTTATACAAACTATCCTGAGGATCTACAAGGACGAGTAAGGAAAATAAAGAAGAAAAAGAGAGTCGATTTTAATTTAAATAATATAGATTACTCCGGAGCAGTTCAAACATACAATAGAAGAAGTGAATCGAATGATGGATTATGCAGATAGACTATCATGGAAAGTCATACTTGAAAACATTATGGAAACACTCACTATTTATCTATGGCCAGTCTTGTTTTCAACTCATTATCAAAGAGTAAAAAAAGAAAATAGAAGAGTGTACCTTTACTGATATCCATCATAGGCCATTGATCGACTACATGCATTCATTGACTCTGAAAACCAAAATGTATACCACCCACATAATTTATCCATTTCAGATCCAGTCAAATCTGCTTTTCTTTTTGCAAGTGTCAAATATATATAGTAAATATACATTTCTAACTTTCTCTTTTGCTTTAGATTGAAATTAATTTTTATGAATAAGAGAGATTTGTACCACTCCTCACGTGATACGATGACATGTTTCAAGTTTATTTTTTTCGTTTCCTTTTTTTCTTCTTTTTTTTTTTTTCTTAATTATTAAAACACGTAAATCTATAAACATCTTTTTTTATATATATAAAACCAACATTTTATAAAGTTAGAGAAAATGTCTGAATATTGGTAAGAAAGAAATAAAAAAGGGGGGGATATATTGAGTCGAGATGTTAATGATTACTTCAAGTCCCGTTTATGCACCTTTCTTTGGCACCATGGGCTGTGCTGCTGCCATTGTCTTTAGCTGTAAGAGACCAAGAGATATTATATACAATTTATAACACGAATTTAGGTTTAGGAGCTGCTTATGGAACTGCCAAATCAGGTGTTGGTCTCTCTGCCATGGGTGTCTTGCGTCCCGATTTACTCGTAAAGTGTATTGTTCCTGTTGTCATGGCTGGTATCTTGGGTATCTATGGTGTTGTTGTCTCTGTTTTGTTATCCGGTGGCCGTAAGTCACTTCATATTTACTTTAATATATATCTGAACTTTTTCTTTTAGTTGCTATGAAGCAAACCCTCTTTAGCGGCTTTGTTCAAATGGCTGCTGGTCTTTCTGTTGGTCTCTCTTGTTTAGCGGGTAAGTCTCATACGGTTTCAAAGAGAAAATGACAGTTTTAAACCATGAATACATATATATAGCTGGTATTGCTATTGGTATTACAGGTGATGCTGGTGTTCGTGCAACAGCACAACAACCCAGAATGTTTGTTGGCATGGTAAGTGTATATAAAGGGGACGTTTCATTTTTCCTAAACTATGTTGTAGATCTTGATCTTGATTTTCGCTGAAGTCTTGGGTCTTTATGGTCTTATTGTCGCCTTGATTCTCAACACAAAGGCCTCTGGTACTGAAAGCGTGTGCAACTAATTGATATACAATAAAAACATACCTTCTTTTTATACATTTAATACATTTATATTTTATTATAAACAAGTATATTTACATTAACTATATTCAGAGTGGCAAAGCCGTAATATGCAACTAGAGCAATCCTCAAACTTCTTCGCGCATCCACAACCACAAAGCATGGTCCCATCTTCGGCCAAAATAGTTTCAGGAAAGTCTGGTTTGGGAGAAGAAGGATCTGGGTTTGATGAAGATGGCCAAGTGATGGCAGAAATAGAGAGTTTCCTGGTATGGCTTTCATTGAATCCGATGTACACATCATTTCTACCTTCTTTCATGGCGCGTGAAGGGTGAGCGTCGCAGCCGATACAGGCACAATTATCACCGCATCGACAAGTGACTAGACGAATAATCTCTCCTTGCTGGTTCTTGGCAGCGGGTCCAAGACAGGACATGGCCGGTCGAGCGCCATTGTTCGGTAGTAGACCTGTCAAATCATGTGTGGGTAATGAAAATGAAACGGATTCTACTGATTGACTTGGGCTGCAGCAACTACCACTATTACTATTGCAACAGCTGCTTATTCTCACTTTGTTATTATTACTATTATTATTATTCTCACTAGTATTATTACTAGTATTATCACTTGTATAGCATTTACTCGTAAAAGCTGTTTGCGTGCTGCAGCATTTTTTTAATGGTTCCTGGTTGTAGTCATCTGACCGTTTCACTGGAGTGCAACAAGTCTTTTCACTCTCCGTCTTTTCTGGCAGTTGTTCATCCACATTCTTCCACTCATGACTTGGATACTTTTGTTCGTCACGGCAGCTGATGTCAACTCGTAATAAGTCTTGGTTATGTAGTGAATACAATGTATTAGCGTCTAGTAATTCCTGTAAATCATGTATCATGTCTTGTTTTGGAGCTAATGGCCTCAGTGACTTGTGCCTCTTTCTGCTCTTCCCATCTAAAGGGGAGGGGAATATGTTGTAAATACTATTTCTTTTTTAATCAAAGATTTTACCTTGTAATTTTATGTTGGTATCGTTACTTTTTATGCTGGCTTCTATTTTGTTGATATCATTATTCTTTACTAAACATTCACATCGTCTGTGAAGTTGCCGCACAATTCGAAGTTCTCTACATTTCAAGCACTGTGTTGCTGGTCTTCCTTTCTTTTTAATCAAGATCAGTTGTCGATCGGTATGCTCACAACTTGATGCACGATGTCCCTAAAAGAGAAAACAAGTTACGATCGGCTTCTTTCTATAAAGAATACAAGACTACTTTTATACAAGTTTCTATTTACATATAAAAAGAAAGTGTCAGTCGCATATTTTTTGCAAATGTTGTCGTGTTAAAGAGATTCAAAGCATTTACCACAAGACCATTTTTGCCCATTGATAATCATTGAGATTACAAAAAAACAAGGGAAAAAAGAGAGAGGTGACAAAACGGGATTTAGTGTTTATCGAAAAAAAAAAAAAAAAAAAAAAAGGTTATAAAAATAGCGCATGGGCTAGCCAATGGGAAAGAACTTTCTTACAGTCGGAAGCAAGAATAACAAAAAGATTTAATAAAGATAGGCTCTCAATCTGCTCTCATTGCCATCGTTCGAATCAATAATATTCAGTTCAGAATGTGTCCTGTGTCATTGAAATACTAATCATTATAGATGAAATATATGTGTGTGTGTTACCAAAGCCATTGAATACTACACATCATCTGGGCTTATTTACCAGATGAACGCCAAATGACTCTATTTCAAAATATTTCCATCAAGCTTGATGAATTCTTTTATCTCTGGAAGCCACCAAATGAAGACGCAGACTTTACGGATTAAAGCTAATTTCAAACACAGGTCGATATTCATTAGCCGATATAAAAAATAAGGAGTGGATTTTAGATGGTAAAATATCTTTGATCTAATGATATATATCCAAGTTAACTGCAGTGAAAAACTCGAGAGAGAAAAAGAGGAAACATGCTTATTATCATCTGATACTGTCAAGAAAGCACCAATATATTTCTCTCTTCTCTCTTTCTTTTGATCCTTACTGTAAGGGGGATTGTGATATGCTTAAGAATATTGTGATTATTTTGTTGCTTTGTGTTCAGTTCATCTTTGCTGAAAAGTTTTCATTACAAGTAGGAAATGTGTCTCATGCTGTGTGTGCCATTCGAGCCATCTACATGGATAACGGAAAGTATATATGAGTTTTTGAATTAACAGGAAAAAGCTGCAAAAACAAAGAATGCCTGGAAGATAAAGTGGGTCGTTCGACTTCAAGCTGCATTCTGAGTGCAAGTAGCCCTGGAAAAAATAACAAGTATGAAATTCAAGTAGATGGTGAGCATGCCTGCTTTTTATACTTTTAATAAAGAGGAGAAAATAATAAAATAAAAAAGAAACTCTCTCTTTTCAATAAAAGAGCTCTCTCTTGATAACAGCCTCGTGTTTGAATTTACTCTTTATTTTTTATCGTACATCAATGACAATTATATTGACAATGCCCGCTCTTCACTGGAACATACAATACAGCTTGGAAAAAAAAATCGAGAAAGTAGGTGAATTTATAAGGACAAGAGTATTGATATCAATTATGTGCATTAGTTGTCTGAAACGGATATCATGAAAAATAAATCATGTCATTATATATCCTTGGAGAAGAATGATTGAAAATAAAGGTGCTGCCTATACATCCCAAGGGCACTAGATGACTTTGTGATATTACATGGATCAGTGTAACTTGATATGAAAATGAATAGTCATAATTATATCTGGAGTACGAATCCTTTGTAAATTCATTGACTGTATATAGTTACATTCAAATGTTGTATCGTGAGAACTTGAGATTGGATGTTAAAGTTCCCCACTTCTCCGATGACTCACCTTAATTTAAAAAAAAAGGCCTGAAAAAACATTTTTTTTCTCTTTCCGCTCATTTTGTCTCTCTCTCTTTTCTTTGAATTGAGCTTTTAATGAGTGTTGAACTACGAAATATGGATGAGAAATCATTCAAATTAACTCAAGATAATTGTCAATCTGACAGCATTATTTGTAACACCATCCCATGATCAATCATCACAACGGCTTAAACTCACCCCCCTTTTCTTAATAGCTGAAATCGAGCATGAAGCTGTTTCTTTCAGTCATGGTGTTGATACGAATAACGAAGGTGGTTCATCCTTCTTGGCCTATTTTAATGTTGTTTGTGTCGTAGCTGGTACAGGCGCACTTGGACTACCTTATTCATTAAGACAAGGAGGATGGATAGGTAAACAGTCATTGTTTATGATTTTGACAAGTGCCAACTCTTTTTTTTATTATAGGTTTGTTTATCCTTGGCCTTAGTTGGTTATTTTCAACATGTAAAATACAATATGATACATCACCCTCCACATATGCTTAAACAGCTTTTATAGACTCTGGAGTTGTTTTAATTCGATGCTTATATCACAATGGAAAGACTCGACTGTCATCTTACCAAGAAGTGGCCGAAGCTGCCTTTGGTCCAATCGGAGGCTGGCTATCCTTTTTCTTTACTGCTGTCACTCTTATTGGTGTACCCGTGCTTTACTTGCTATTGGCTGGCCAAAACTTGCATAAGGTCTGTGAGGGAACAAGAGCCGAACTGACATTTCCTATTTAGGTCATTATCTGTTCTGTCATTGTCGCAATCCCTTTCCTTTTCTTTAGATCCATGAAAGAAGTCGGTGTCTTGAGTGCATTTGGTATGTTGGCCACTGTTGTCGTTGTCCTCATCGTCGTCGTGGTGGCTCTTCAGGATAAAGTCAACTATCCTAATGTGGAACATCACAACGTCATTTGGGATCAATTCCCTATTGCTCTTAGTTCGATTACGTTCAGTTTTGGTAATTAATTTTTTTTAGTCAGCTTCAGGGGATTGTAATTAATTATGCTTAAAATAGGCGGAAATCCGGTCTATGCCCATGTTGAAGCAGGCATGAAACACCCTCAGAATTGGAATAAGGTTATCACAGCTGGATTAGCCACTTGTTCCGGCCTTTACTTTTTAACTGCTATTCCCGGCTATTATGTCTACGGAGACAGTACCTTATCGCCAATCTATAACAATATTCCAGACGGAGCAGCCAAGTTAGCATCAATTGTGATCATCACAGTACATGTTTTGATGGCCTGTCCTATCCTGATGACATCCTTTGCTCTGGATCTTGAGAAACTCTTTGGTATCTCATCCTTTAACCACTCCAAGCTCACCGAATGGTTCCTCCGTACTGTCGTTCGTGTAACCTTGATGGTAATTGTTGCTGTGATTGCCATCTTTGTTCCCTACTTTGGCGACTTTATGTCTCTCCTTGGTGCCTTCTCCAACTGTGCACTTATCCTCATCTTTCCTATTTTATTTTACCTCAAGCTGACAGGCTTCAGAAACAAGTCCATCTTTGAACTGTTCCTCTGCTTCCTTGTCGTTCTGCTTGGTATCGTCGGCCTTGTCTTTGGTACAAGATCTGCTATAGAAGCATTAAAGAGTGATTTTCAGAATGCAAAATAGAGACATTAGAGAGAGAAAGTTGTAAATACACAAATATCCCTCTTTCATTTATATATTTGTACAGAAATTTAATAGAAGACTAATGAATAAAAAAAAAGGTTACCCTTTTCTACCTTAAATTATCTTGTACTGACATGAATGAACAACTGGCACTCCTGGAACTCGTGTAACTGGGTAACGGCAGCGTCGGCTGGAGAAAAGCGTGAAGAGAGCACTCAAGAACCCTTTATAAAAAGAAGAAGGAACGGTCTCTATGTAAATGCAAACAGAATTACGTAACTTAATTACGTCTGTCCCCAAAAGATAATCCATTGTTGATAAGAGCCTCAAATACAAAAATAAAATGGACATCTGACGAAAGAGAGTAGACGTACGCTTGGGAATCGTACTACTATATGAAGCACAGTCTATCAGCACTATGTGATCGCATTTGCATAAAGTGGCTGGTCAGATTAAAATAGTTAAGCATATCATTAAGCGCTAAAAACGGAGGCTTTAGACTAGAAGATAAAGTGTTCTATAACAAAATCAATGTGGATAGTTTCCGCCAAAGGAGTACATATCATTTTATTTTACTTGTTTCATCTTTAGAAAAGTTGTGTTCCAATACAAAATAATGTTCATTTCATTTGTGTTCCAAATAAAGGTCATATGTTTAAATAAGCTGTATGAAAACCACAAGGATATTCTTGTGTTTACTCTAGCGCTTCTGATACAGTCAGTATTGTATAAAAGCCGCACCCTGCTCATCAACATCAGGTTGATACTCACGCTTATCTCCCATTGTACTCATATCCTGATTCAGGTATGATCTCTGTTGTATAAGCTTTGCTTTCAGTCAAAGATGGACTTTTTTTAAGTTGAGTTTGTTGCACTATGACCTTTCATATTCGGTAATTTTTAATGAGTCCCATCATTGGTACTCTCTCGTCAAATCCTTTGTATCTCACATCTTTACCCCTACTGATATTTACACTGTCAACCTCTTGTGGTCAATGATAGACGGTTGTTAATTCTACAAGTCATAAGCACCAGATATCATCAAAAGAATGACTGTATGCTGTGATATCTTTATTATTACAAATAAGTGAAGGCAAATATAGGCTTGGCGTCATGTTATTGATGAAATTTAGTGATCAGTTTGCTTGCTGAATGAAAATATTCCTATTGTTCAAAGCTTAAAAAAGCAAGGAAAGTTTTAGTCTGGGTACCAAGAATCAAATGTTTTTTGTTGGTGATACCGTGTTTTTAAGATTATTAATCTAAATCTGTGTAAATTACCTTAATAAGGGAACATTCAACTCTCACGACCTTCAACTATACCCAAGATTGAGTGTTTTAGCTATAGAATATTCTCTCGCTGCATAATGTCATTTTGAGATAAAATGGTTCAATCCTTCGGAATAGTTTAAAGTTGTACAAAGAAAAAGAGAGAAAACAATAATAGATACATGAAAGATATTATATGTGTTACTTTATACGCTTTATATGCTCAAAAGAGAGTGTAATAAAAATGAATACTACAGTTATCAAATAAAAGGTCATGCGCTGATATATTAGCTGAGTATGTGTGATGACTTGAATTACGATGACTATCAGCTTTACAGACACATGATTAAAGAAAAAGAGAAAGTATCCTGTCACTTTGTGAATCCTTACCTCGTACCTGTACTCTGTACCATTTTGGGATCGATAGACCTTCTTCTTGATTTATGCTGATTTAGACTATATACATTGCACTTAAAATAAGTAAAACTACTTTATATCGCCATCTCCCTTATAGTGAATTTGTCAGTGTTAGACTTGATGGTGTAGTAGGAAGAGAAGTAATGATTATTTAGAGATGATTCCTTAATATCAATTACCCCAGCATGTGTCTCAGTCTCAAATGGAAAGGATATCATGTTTATATTTAATGGTCAATCTACTATTTAACTGCATTAGATATGATTAGATATTATTTATTTTAAAAACAGAAAGATAAAAGGATCACAGCAAAGAAAAGTGGATGTTCTTGCCTTGCGATGCTTTGAGTTGATACAAACATCTGTACTATTTAGTAAAGACCTTACGTACTTATACCGAGGCTGACATTCGGTATTATACAAATGGCAAACTTACTTCAATCCCCAAGAGCACAGATTGTCTTTGGTACATCAAAAGATAATATTTTCGTCATAGTGGTAACATCAGGGAAAGATTCTTCAGCCAAATATACAACAGTGTTATACCCAACAGCTTGTATGGTGATTGTCTTCTTGTTTTCTTTCCTTAGTACCAGGTCACGGGAAAGCGTAGTCTGTCTTATTAAATCAGCAAACGCCAACTCTAACAGGGTTTTGTAAACATAAGCTCAGTTATTTACGTTGTCCCTTTTGTTCCTCTAATTTGTATAAACATTCATGCACTTTATTCAATAACTTTTAGTCAATTAGTAGACAATGTTATTATTGCCCTTAGTTTATTCCCATTATCTCGCTCTTACCTCGTACAGTCAGACCCCGATTCTGGAATACCCTATTCTGGATTAATCACGATTCTGGAATACGATTTTATAAGAATAAGATATATGACTGTTTATTTCAGTATGCTTTGTCGAAATATGAATTCTACTCTGGAATAACATCGATTTTGGAATGCTACTCCTGCCCATCGAGGATTATGACAGAATCGAAGTTCTACTGCACTATGCTCACCTTTTTAACACGTTATTTGATTGTCAACAAACCTATCCCTTTATTCAATTGTGAATCCTTTTACGACTATGCCCATTCTTCTTCAATATGATCAACTAATATTTCAATTGCATGCTCTTTATTATGAATAAGCTATACTTTTATGAAACAATGTATATAGCATTGTTGCATCAATAAATAATCATGTAGAGAGGAGTCAGGATATGCTATTAGGCACAAAAAAAGTCAAATTTAGTCATTCGCTTAAAACGTCGTGTTAGTATTTGCCCTTACTCATCACAAATAACGAAGCTCTTAAGCCTGCGACAGAACGACAACGCGCAAAAACGAATGTAGCGAATTGGAAGCAGCTAATATTATTAAAATAATTGCGATTATTTGTCACTTAATTGATAGATGCATGTAAAGTAGAGTGTACATTCTACTGTGCGATTATACTCGAGTTATTATAATGATTCATATCAAACATGTCAAAGGTCGAATCATTTTTTATAAAATAAAAATACTGTGCTTGTAAGCCTTGAGCTACTTTTATGAATCAATTTAATTTGAATGGAAGCATACATGTTGGATAAAGCCTATGAACTGGATATACAATATATTTTTTGTATACTTTAATGACATGCAAAAAATAACCAATTAATGATGTGCCAAGAATCTGAAAAGCAAGCCAATTTGGATATCGTCAGCATAAGCAATCTTATAAGATGCCAAGTTTGAATCACCCAAAAAGTCAAATGTGCTTGCTTCTTTTATAAATTTCGAATCATATCCAAAGATGTCTTATCGCTTATCCAATAAAAGATCAGTACAAGGTAACACAAAGAAAAGCGTCAAAATATAGTAAATTGTTGTGCTGACATAAAAATATGTACTACGTTACTCAAAAATGTCTTACAAGACCATGGCTTTCCTCCTTTATCTTTTAAGGCGTATACTTTTTGATTTCGTGAGAAAGTTTAGGGCAAAAAATTCCCTATTTTGTTTATCCTTCGGTTGTGTGAGAGTATCCATGTATATGGAATCATGGCCCTTTCAATTGTCATTTCTAAGGGATTTATCACTATAGTAACTGATTCATTCACCGAGATCAATAAATTAAAAAATAGATTCCATCTCTTACTCTTTTTTGTTCTTGTTTCTCATTTTGGATTGTATTCGGTCAAAAAAGGGAAGCTAACCAAATTTAATCACAAGAGACTATAGACAAAAAGAGTAGTGTTTATAAAAAAATGGTACGTTCTTAGAACCCATCACAATAGACTGAGTTGTACACTCTTTTTCTATAGAGTCGCACTATATCTCTCTCTCTCTTGTTTATTAACATTTTGTTTATTTACAAGCTTAAAAAGTATGCCTCTCTTGGATACTTTTAGAAAGAATTTCCGTTTATAAAACAACAGGGAATAAATAAAATACAAAAAGGGTCGTTCATGTGACCAATGAAAAAAGTAAACCCTTATCTCTTTTGGCGAAAGATCTGCGGGAGAAGGAAAGATAAGGTTTTAAACACACAATTTCATTGGACAAATCCGTATTTCCGCCCCCTCGCACGGCTTCAAGCACAAACAACAGCGGCCAGTAAGAAAAGCCGATCTTAACGTGAGAAACATGTTGCAATAGCCTGAGTTTGTATCGTAAAATCTTGACATGTGGACAAGCGAAAAAATATTCCTTTTTTGGGAAATAAGGTAACTCCAAACAAAATGTTGCCCTTGAATACAAAAAAATTTTTGCGCTTCTTTTCAGCTTAAAAAGTTAAACAATGGACCCTTTTCTTAAAAAAGGAGTGAAACAATACAAGATTTAATAAAAATTGTCATGGAAACTTGATTACTTAATAGAGCTTATCTTGTTATTATGCTTGTCAGTCAACAAGGCATCATTCGTTGTTCAATGGTCATTTACGCTTGAGTAACCATCGGAAAATGAACCCAGGGCCATACTATTTAAACAATAAGTTGTCTTTTTTTCTTCTTCTTTCCTTTTTTTTTTTCGAACTTTTTGATGTCTGAAAAATTAGAGCAGGACAGAGTCCCGAGCCCAGTTGAATACGAGGCTGATTACCACGCAGACGACAACCATGGACCAGAGCCAACCGAAGAAGATTGGCAAACTTGTCGTGAAGTTGCCGACAAAGTTCCTATTTCTGCTTACCTTGTTATTGTCATTGAGTTCTGTGAACGTTTCACTTACTACGGTCTTTCCGGACCTTTCCAGAACTACATTCAAAACCCTGCTCCTCCATCTTGTATGTAATGATAAATCATTCAATAGAATTATCCAATTAACTCATTTATCATAGATCCCGCCGAAACAGCTGGTGCCTTAGGCCGTGGACAACAAACAGCTACTGCTTTAAACACCTTTTTCCAATTTTGGGGTTATATTACTCCCATTATTGGCGCCATCGTCGCTGATCAATACCTCGGCAAGTACCGTACCATCCTTCTCTTTGCCAGCTTTTACCTCATTGGTCTTGTTATTTTGACTGCTACTGCTTCTCCTGTCGCTATCGCCAATGGCGCTGCTTTCCCCGGTTTTATTGTTGGTATTATCATCGTCGGTCTGGGTACTGGTGGTATCAAATCAAACGTTTCTCCTCTTGTTGCCGAACAGTACCAAAGCAAGGTTCCCTATGTGAAGACTACCGAGAAGGGTGAACGTGTCATTGTCACTCCTCAAGCCACCTATCAAAAGATCTTCAACATGTTCTATTGGGGTATCAACGTTGGTTCTCTTTCTGCTATTGCCACAACTGAAATCGAAAAGAACGTTGGTTTCTGGGCCGCTTACCTCTTGCCTACCTTGATGTTTGTTATTGGTATCATTGCTGTTGTCTTGGGTCGCAAGAGATATATCCAAACCCCTCCTCGTGGATCCATCTTTATCGAAGCTGGTAAACTCTTCTACTACAGCCTCAAGGTCAAGGGCGGTTTGGAAGCTTGTAAGCCCTCAAATCTCTCTATTGATCACCCTGATTTGGCCGCAACTGCCACCTGGGATGACATCTTTGTTGATGAATTGAGACGTGCCCTTCGCGCCTGTGTTGTCTTTTGTTGGTATCCTATCTACTGGCTTTGCTATAACCAAATGACCAGTAACCTTGTTTCTCAAGCAAACACTATGTGGACTGGTCAAGTCCCTCCTGATATTTTACAAAACATTGATCCTCTTGTCTTGATTATTGTCATTCCCATCATGGATCGCCTTATCTATCCTGGTCTTCGTCGTATTGGTTTTCCCATGCGTCCTATCCTCCGTATCACGCTCGGTTTCATTTTTGCCGCTGTTGGCATGGGTTACACTGCTGGTATTCAAGCCAAGATTTACTCTGCAGCAGATGCTGGTCAACCTCCTATCAGTGTTGCCTACCAGATCCCCTCTTATGTATTCATTGCTTTCTCTGAAATCTTTGCCTCCATTACCGGTCTTGAATATGCTTACAAGAAGGCTCCTCAATCTATGAAGTCTATTGTTATGGCCATCTTCTTGTTCACCAACTGTTTTGCTGCCATTCTCGGTTTCGCTCTCGTCCCTGTTGACGTTGATCCCAAGTTGACTTGGATGTACACTGGTATTGCCTGTGCCTCTGGCGTCTGTGCTGTTCTTGTCTACGTTTTCCACCACAAGAATGACGACAATGATGTTGCTGATGATGCAATTGGTATTCGTTCCAACAGACAAGTTGATGAATACAACCGAAAGCAAGCTACTATTGAATACGAAGCTGAAAAGGGTGAAATCTAATAATGCCCTCTTAAAATCACTATTACTAGCATACACACATATATAACAACTTATTAATTAAATCACATGCGCACGCGCAATCACTATATAACATCTATCTTCTTTTTTTATATAAACTAAAATTCAAAAACATAGCAGCAGGGTCTGTCATTATTATCTTATTTAATAAAACCATTGTTTTAATGGAATATTCCCCCATACAAAATATGCTTACAGACTTCCCTTATAACTTATATGTGATACTAATCTTATTACCTTTGCTACAGCCGTAAAATCATGCGGGGTGCATATGTGCTCACTTTTGTTACTTTCACATGTAAACATAGATCACTCTTTATTTTGATAGGTTTTATTTTATTTTACAAGCTTTAAACAGACTTTTTTTGTGCTATTAAATAACTGTGATTTATTTAACATGATGGACTCACAAGTGTTATGCCTCGGCAATAACATTCGTCGTAGGACAGCTGATACATTGGTTTCACTGTGTGTGTGTGTGTGGTGAAACAGAGAGGTAGTCAAAGTCATAAACTGCACAGGACATACCCTATTTTATCTCCCGCATATCACAAGTGCATGAATACGACCTGATGGCATGTTTGTGCACAGATATGCCTCTCTGTCATTATGTATATTGATAGTTACTCCTGCTGTTGTGCTTTTTCGCGTAATCAATGCAGTTTTAATAATATACTGCTAACTTGGATCAGAATTGTTAAATACAATGGATTAGTCACTTTTTATTTTTACAAAGAAAGTACAGGTTTATACTTTCAGAGTTAAGAGCCTCTCCTCTAGGAGCTGTTTTCTCTTCAATTCGCTCTTACTAGCAAACTCATCAAAGAAAAAAAAAAGGCGGGGCCATGTCAAGTACAATAGGTCATTCTTCCTTTTCTTGCTCTCTGTCAAAGCCCCTCTTGGAAATTTTTTGTCCTTGTTTTGGGTACGGCTGCTTCAATGTTTGCCAGACTGAAAGTTGTTCTATGCTTATATGAAAGGGCTGTTTCATTAATTAAATTGTAGCGAGCCATATAGCTCTAGCTTTTTTATGAGCCACTTCAAATGGAAGATTATGGAATTGTCCAACATTATTCACTGAACATTGCTACAAAAGTGGAGAGCTTGTGGTTATTGAAATACAGACACGAAAGGCACTGTCAAAAATGAAACAGTAATAAAGCCGCAGCGGATGTGCAGAATGAATGTCGAGCAAGAAAACTTGAGACTAAACAGAAAAATACTAACTACTTGGCTCCCTTTCTTTTGAACGATGGCTTTAGACACTTTTATACCAGTTGAAACTTTTTCTCTCAGGATTTTACTTGTTTGTGATGAAAACTAGGTTTCTTTCTAATAGATTTAACTCAACATCAATTATCTTGCGTAGTAAAATTAAAAGAGTGTAACATTAGGCAAAAGATCGCTTTGACGTGCCGTTTGTATTATTAATTCTTGAGTGATTCGAAAGCAGTCCGCAGCCGTTAGTTTTGCTTTTCGGATAAAGTGTATATCAAATCCTCATTATTATTGGTAAAAGGAACAAAGATTTAGATCGATCTCATACAGGGCCAATTAATTCCTCTCGTTTCGGGATTATAGTCATCCCCGAAAGGAAGAATATTTTAAAGCTTTAATAGCTTACGTTATGTTTTTGCCTAAAATGGATGATAAAAGAAAAAATGCATACGTGAGCGGTTTACTTTGAGGGAAACAACGATTAGCACTAATTTTTTTAATATGTATATATAAGCTTGGCAATCGTTCATCTCTTCTCACTATAAACTTTTTCTTCTTTTTAAAAAACAATGTCTAATAACGATACACTTACTGGTTGGGCTTGTGCTGGCAAGGGCAAGCCACTTGAACAAATGCAATTCCCAATGAAGACTTGGGATGAGAATACTGTTGAGATGGATATCACTCACTGTGGTGTCTGTGGTAGCGATATTCACACTATTGGTACATATATAAATAATACGCTCTTAAGATCAGTGATTGACCCTGTTATTTACAGACTCTGGCTGGGGACCCACTGACTATCCAGTTGTTGTTGGTCATGAAATTACTGGTGTTGTCACAAGAGTAGGAAAGAATGTGACAAGAGTCAAGGTCGGTGATCGTGCTGGTATGGGTGCTTTGTGTGGTGCATGCGGACAATGCCACCGTTGCAACCAAGGAGCTGAAAACACTTGTTTGAAAGGAGGAGTTGCTACCTATAACTCTCACTGGCCAACAGGTGAAAAGACTTTTGGTGGTTATGCTGACAAGTGGCGTGGTGATGAACTGTTGGTTTGCAAGATCCCTGATAATGTTTCCAACGAAAATGCTGCTAGTTTCTTGTGTGGAGGTGTAACAACCTATGCTCCTCTCAGACGATGGAAGGTCGGTCCTGGTTCTACCTTGGGTGTTTTGGGTATTGGTGGTCTTGGTCACTTTGCAGTCATGTTTGGTAAAGCATTAGGTGCTAACGTGATTGCCTTGTCATCCAGCAACAGAAAGCGCGAAGATGCCATTAAACTCGGATGTGATGACTATGTTGTCACAAGCAATGATGAAGAAATGGCAAAGTATGCAAATAAGTTGACACATATCATCTGTACTGGTGTAGGAGAAGACTTTAAGTGGGAAACTTACTTTAACCTCTTGCTTCCTGACGGTGTCTTTATTAATGTAAACGCTCCTGAATTCCAATACCCACCCGTTCCCATCTTCCCTCAACTCATGAAGCAAATTGTTGTTACTGGCTCTTTAGTTGGAGGTACCAAAGATTTGGATGATATGCTCCAATTGATCTCCGAAAAGAATCTCAAGGCTTGGTACAAGAAATACCCAATGTCAGAAGTTAACAAGGCCATTGAAGACTTTAGAGCTGGATTGCCTAGATTTAGATTTGTATTGGAAAACTAATGCAGTTGAATGCTTTTATTATAATAAATGTCTCTGTAAATATCTGTCTCCGTTACTCACTAAAAAGATTTTCTTGGAATGCAAAGAAAATAATATTATGTACGATATTGTATGAATTAGTGTCATACGATGTAATAACGCTCGTTTGCGCGGATGTAACATACAGTTGCTACAGACAGTATAAAAAAAAGTTCTTAATCTACTCTTTTTCACTCTTGTAAACAAGTAACCAAAAAAAAGGTAACGTACCCTCCCTCTATTTTTATATATCCTATACGTAATGGGAAGCTGCTTCGCAAAGCCATGGCTCACTGAGTGTGCAAATAAAAACAGAAACAGAGAGAAATACTTTAGTACAGCTATGTCAGAATCAAGACAAACACCGTGTATTAGCTGCTCAGAAGACATAACCATACCTACACAAAGAGAGTTTCATCAAATCGAGGCTTCAACTTATTGGTTGCCTAAGGATGACGAAGAACAGATGAGACTTACAGGCGTAAGATGCCATAGTAAATAACAGACCCTATATATTTTCTAACTCTGGCATAGCAACATTTTGCGTTAAAGGAAATTTTTGGAGGGTAACATTGAATAAAAAGAAATGTATTCTGTGATACTTACAATCTTACCATAGAAACGTGCTACAAAGCGCAACTGAAATTCTTGATCTTAAGCAAGGACTATCTATACTAGATGTAGGGTGTGGTTCAGGCGTATGGGTCATGGTAAGAAAAAAAGAGAACGGAACCAAAGCAGGGGTTACTGTGACTAACACCACCCAAAGGACATGATTAATGACTATCCAGACTGTAATTATGAAGGCTGCGATATGGTGAATATTGTTGCACAAAAGCCTACACCCAAACAATTTACGTTCAGGATTGCAAACGTACTAGAAGGACTGCCATATCCGGACAACACTTTTGATCTTGTTCACCTAAGGCTACTTGTCTTGGCACTACGCTATGACGAATGGCCAGGTGTGATCAAAGAATTACTACGCGTTACTAAGCCAGGAGGTCTCATACAGATGATGGAACCAGACTATAGAGTAGCAGAGCATGACGACACCTTTTGTAAGGTAGTATCAGGGTGTAAGCACATTATGAAGCAAAGAGATGATCGTGTCATTTATACATTTTTTCATAGTAATTACTATCTGTGAAGCAAAAGGTCAAAACCCTCGAATCGGCATTGAATTAGAAAGACTATTGAGAGAGGCTGGCAACACCAAGATTATAGAAACAAAGTCTGCATTTGTTGATACAAGTAAAGTATTTATAGCACCTATAAAAAGGTGAGAAGATAGCTTACTGACTATTGTTTCTTTAGCCACTGGCAGCAGTGCGGCCAAGAAAATTGCTTGGAGTTGGATGGAAGGTGTAAAGGGGGTAATGAAGGTTGGTGCTCCAGTGTTGGGACTCAAGGACGAGAAAGGCCAACAAAGGTTCCTAAAAGAATTTAAGCATTGCATGGAAACAAAGTGTGGATGTCTCCATATGGAAGCAGTTGTAGCCCAAAAACTATAGTACAAAAACAATAAAGAAATTCTTCCTGGTGAATATGCAATCTTTATGAGTGGGAGATATGCGGGGTGTCTGTAAGATAATTGAATAAACAACCGTCACAACAAGACACCCATTTTGATCATGAGTACGCTCCAATTGCAGTGAACAAAAAAAAAAACTCTTTTAAAAAGCGTCACTCAAAGTTGTAAAACAGAAAAGGGAAAATAAAAAATAGAGTGAACAGAATGGAGAAAGACAAACCGCAAGTAAAAGTTTTCCCTGTTTATATTTTTTATTTTTATTTACTGACCTTTATTAAAAAAGTCTAGTGTAAACTCACCCACTTCTTCTACATCCTCAGTTAATGAAGAACAGATAATCACTGAACTCACTTTGGCTGGAATAAAAGTACTCATGGTCCGGAAGAAGGATCAGATTGTGTATAAATTACCAGACAATGTTCAAGCATCTTCTATAAGTGAAGAACAACGAAAAAGATTGATGGAAGAAATTCAATCTCTTCATGCCGCTACTATGCTTGCAGCAGCACAACAACAACAAGTAAATATGCCAATGGATAATAATAAACCAATTGCACCCAAGACAGATGCCCTTGTACTTAATACACCTCCACAACCTACACCAGCAGAAGCAGATGCCATCAAGGAGACTGCACGAAAGTTAAGAGAAGAGCTAGAACAACAGCAACAGCTGATGCTCTTACAGCAAAAGCTCCAACAACAAGGGATGAAACGAAGTGGTATGTATGAAGCCACCTCTCCACCTGATAGTAGCAAAGGTCCTCGGAAATATATCAAAACTGGGAAATATTCAAAAAAGAAGCAGCTGCAAGGGCTTTTACCTCAATCCCCTCAACATCAACAACAGCCTAATCTGTTTAATATCCAATCCATAAGTGCAGATAACAGTAATAATAATAGTGCCACAACCTCTGCTGCATCAACACCTGTCGCCTCCACAACTGACGTCTCTACAAGTTCCTTTGGAGTCCCAACACCGCTTCAGACACAACCACAACAACCACCGCCACCACCACAACAACAACAACAACAACAGCCTGTTCAGCTTCAACAGACACAAAAACCCATTGCCGCGGCAAAACAGCAAGATATCAGAAAATTCCCTCAAACACTTCCTGATTCTATACTATCTAAACGTCTACCGGAAGAAGAGTTTCAACACCGTGAGATTAAGAGAAGGTAATGTCTTTATTGTTTGCTTGAAGGGAATAACTAAAATCTATCAGATTTCTCGACACTCTCTCAAAAGATCACGTGGCTGTAACTAATCCAGATTACAAAACGCCATTCAAATCTCTGGAGGACGCAATCAATCGATTGCTACCTTACCATATTTATCATTATCCCAAGGCGGATCTAGACGCAAATAAGATATCGGTTGAACTTCAGGATAGTGCCATCTTGGATATATTTAAATGTCAATCCGACTTGTTTGAAAAGTATAAAAAGATGCAAGAAAAATTAGAAAAGGTAAAAAAAAAAAAAAAAAAAAGGCAAAGTCTTTAACATTCAATATTAATCAAACATAGAGTGACGAAACACTGTCTATGAAAATACTGATTGGCAGACAAGTCATGTCTGATCAACGTCAAAAATTAGCTGAAGAGCAAGCAAGAGTCTCTGCAGAACAAGCAGCTCAGGCCGCTTATCGTAAGGAACAACAGCGTCTTCAGAACGAAAAGGCACAACTGGCAGCACTCGTGGGTCAACAATTACCACCAGGATTTGATACCATGGGCATGTTTTAAACATTTGTAAATATTTTTTAATAATAAAAAAAAAAGAAACCTCTATGATCACAATCTATGTATTATACAGGAGGAAGGTTAACGCTATATGGGGGTAAAGGAGGTAAATCATCAGAGTCATTGAAATTGAGCTGCTGACAGACAGCCGCTGTGCGATTCGAGACCCATTCGAGAACACCGATGGTGCCATCGACGGTCGAGTAGAGATTCTTGTTGAACGTCTCTACCGTGTACTTGAACTTCTCACCAGGCGAACGTTCAGGTAAACTAAAGTCCCAGGCAATATCCTCCTTGAGCATGGCAGCCCAACCATCCAAACGAGGCTTGATGACACGAGGGTTAAAGAAACGCTTGATGATGGTCTTGAGAATGTCTTGGAACTGAGCATTATAATAAGGAGACTTGATGAAGACGTCTACGAGCGGACGCTTGTTACCAGGTCGAGTATAGTTTTCATAAGGTACTGAGATCAACTGAGGCTCTTCAAGACCGTTACCAAACGTTTCGTCAAAGTCAAAGGTTGTTAGGGTCCATTTTTTGGAACTCAAGTCTTGAGTGAGGTAAAAGTTACTTGCTTGATACCAGAATCCGTCCCAGGAGCCAGAAAGGAAATTGAGCGCAGCCTGTATCATGGTTTGATTGGCGTTATCGATCAAGTCAGTGATGTTGCCAGGATGCTGAGCATCGGTGCCGATTGCGGTCTGGTCCAGCTTCCTCATGAATTCAATCAAGGGGCCCATAAAGTTTTCCTTGGTCACATTCGCATTACCCTTTTCTTCAAGCATGTAAAGGTCGTCTGTATCATAGTCTGCGGCAGAAGGTCCCTTGTAGACCAAATCTGCACCGTGGGTTTCGTCCATTGAGTTACCCTTATATGTTGCGCCTGTTGTGTTCACGTGAATACCACCATGAAGGTAATTATCAATAAAGCCGTCAAAGGTGTCATCGGTCATCAGGAACAGTCCATAAGGTTCCTCATTCACATACAGACGAACCCAGTTGCTGCCTGGAACTGCTGCGCCAGCAGCAGCCAAGGAATCTAGCATGAGTTTCTCTCTTACCATTGTGGGTTCGTTCGCTTCAGCACGTAGCTTGAGTGCATGGCGATTATAGAGATAATCCTTGGTACCGTTATTAAACTTGTTGAACTTAATTTTGAGTGACTGCTTGGCATAGTCCTTTGAAGATTGGCCAGCGTTCTTGATACCTGCTCCTTGGAACGTAAAGACTTCGTTGCTAGCAACATACGTCATGTTGTATACTTGGACAAACTTGTGGCTCGCCTTGGGAGTTTTTAGAATTTTGTCAAATCCGGACTTGTCCACGTTCAAGATGAGTGTCGTCACTTCATTGTATCGGCTCATGTTGCTCACGAAAGCTAAATTGGAATATTAGACATGTAAAAAGTCTGGTTGAGAATGAACTTACGCGTATAAATTGGATTGTACGCTCTAGGAAGAGCAGGGACATCATAGACCGTACGTGAGCGATTGAAAAATTCATTTCCGGTTGATACAGAATTATTGGCCAACGTACGCACAGCAGACTCGGGCGTCGTCTTGTTGCCAGAAACAAGAGCGTATCGATAGTCAGGACCCAAGGGTGCTTTGCCTTTAAAGATATTTGGGTATTCAGGGCTGTTCTGGAGTGGGTAATTTTGGTTGTTTACTGTGACAGCAACAGTTTGACTGTCGCGAGGAAATGCAACCACAGCATATTCGACATCATCGGCTGCAATGGATGTAAGGAAGAGTAATAGGCTGATAATGCCGCCCGAAAGGAGCTTCATCTTGAATTGAAAATAAAAAGAGCAGTAATTTATCCCCCCTTTTTATCTCACATTGAATGTGTGCTCCACAGAAAGTAAACTAAATTTTCTACCTCACTTCTGATTGCCCTGCTCTGTTTCAAAAAGTTGCGTGGAAGAACTTGATGTCATAGCGCCAACTTTTTCTTTTTTCCGAAACTCAAAAAATATAATTAGTATCAAAAGGAAATTAAAGAAGAAATGTGTAGAAAACACAATGAATTCATTATTTCATGATGTGTAAAAAGACATGGGGGAACTTAATTTTGCCGTATATCCTTTTAGCTGAAGGCCAACAAGGACCGGGCCTTTCGGAAAAAGAAAAAAAAAGTTGCCATGGCAAAGATGGTAACACTTATTATGTAAACTGTGCCTCTCCCCTTATTTCCTTTCTTTTCTTTTTTTTTTTTTTGATTAATCATTATGAAAGCATCAAGGACACGCGCCAAAACGTGACCTTTGTTTAATTGTGACGCTGTGTGGCCCCTTGTTAATGTAGGTCACACGTACAGCTGTTGGTACAACGAAAATCGCACCATTTTATTATAATTAAGTGACACGGCCACTGTATCACCTGCTATTTACGGATTTTCTTTACATGCAAGACTATTCATAGTAATCTAACATATGGTCTAAGGATGAAACAATGGATTGCGTGTGTGGCTTAAATGATTATAGAACACGAAGAAAAAAGAAAAAGAATAAAACTATATTAACAAATTACATCACAAATATAGAAAGTGTATGCATAACGGGACAAACTAAAGGTGGAACAAAACAACAGCTGAAGCAACGATGAGGGCTGCATTGGAGATTCTAGAGATGGAAGCAGCAGAGGTGCTCTTGGCGGAAGTGTTGGTGGAGGCATTGTTGCTGTTGCCATTACCAGAGGGGTTACCATTGGAGCCAGTGCTGACAGTTGAACCGTTACTAGAGACAACATTACCATTAGCATCGAGATGAGTACCAGCAGTATAAGCAGGCAAGGCAGGAAGATCATCTGTATCTGAAAAGTTGAGTTGAGATGTAATAGAGGTGACACGCTTAGTGACCCATTGACTGATGGCATCAGTGCCGTTGCCAAGCAATCCATCTTGGAAGTTTTGTACGGTGAAGGTAGTCTTTGTACCAGGAGAACGGCCAGGAATTGCACGAGTCCAGGCAATGTCTTCCTTCAACATCTCAGACCAGGCTTGAAGACGAGGATTGATTACACTAGGCTTGAAGAATCGCTTGACGATCGTCTTGAGCGTGTTCTCAAAGACACCTTGGTAGTATGTGTTGTTCAAGAATACGGTTACCAGTGGACGTTCAGAGCCAGGTCGAGAGTAGTTTTGATAAGAGACGGTGTTCATGCCGGCATCTTCAACACCATTACCAAAGGTTTCGTCAAAGTCGTAAGTGATCAAAGTCCATTTCTTGGTAACGAGGTCTTGGTTGAGGTAGTAGTTACTGGCTTGATACCAGAAACCGTCCCATGAGCCAATGAGGAAGTTGATGGCCAAATGAATCAATGTGTTTTGAGGGCTGTCGATCAGATTGGCAATGCTACCTGGATGTTGAGCGTCTGTTGCGTCCTTATAGTTTACTTGGCTCAAGTTCTTGCAAAATTCCATAATTAATTGTTGACTGTTGTTCTTTGATACACTGTTATCTTCTCCCTTATCGGCCAGTTTATAAAGGTCGGCGCTGTATTTAGTCAGATCATCACCAACGTAGGCTAAATTGCCTTCTTGTTCGGGACTAAGAGCATTTCCTTTATAGGTAACACCTAAACGAGTTCATGTGAGAACTATTGTCACGATAAAACAAGGTGCGTGCTTACCTGTATTGGGTGATTTCCAGTTACCGCCATGAAGAACATTGTCGATCAGATGGGTAGAGACATCATCCATGAGTAAGAAAAGACCATAGGGTTCATTATTGATAAAGACACGAGTCCATGAGGCAGAAAGAGTGGCGCCACCAGCAGCAGCAAGCATATCAAGAACTAATTTTTCACGACTTTTTGTAAAAAGAGTTAGTTTTGGATGTTTTTTCCTTATATTTAGCATTTACGCAAAGGTGCTATCAGTTTCTTCAGCACGAAGCTTCAATGTGGTTCTTCCAAAGAGCAAGCTCTTTTGAGTGGTATTTTTGTTGTACTTGTCTAATTCAATGGCCCAGGATTGCTTTGAAAAGTCTTTGGTGGATTGACCACTGGTACTCAGACCAGCGTTGGTAAATTTGTAGACTTCCTTGCTGTTGATATAAGCCAATTCGGTTACTTGGGCATCGTCTAATTTTTCAAGAGGGTTCTTGTTGAAGGCTTCCAATTGAGTGGCATTGACTGTCATGATGATGGTAGAAACTTCGTTGGACTGATTCATGTTGGTAAACAAGGCTAGAGATATATGTTAATAAAAGAAAGAATCATATAGGCCTTTCTCCTTACTTGGATAAACAGGATTAAAGGCTTGAGGAAGAGCAGGAACATTGTAGATGGTTTGACTACGGTTGAAGAATTCGTTGCCAGTAGAAGTAATACCATCAGTCAGCTTACGAGTTGTTGTTTCTGGTATCTTGTTTTGTCCGTCTGTGATGACATATTGATAGGTAGAGCCAAAGGGAGCAGTACCTGAAAAGATGTTGGGATGGAGAGAGCTCTTTTGAAGCTGTACGGTTTGGCCATTTACAGAGACAGCAACACCTTGGTTTCCAGAAGGAAAGGCTACGACAGAGTACTGCACATCAGCAGCCAAGGTACCTGACAAGGCAAAGGTGACCAAAGCTGAAATGGTCAAAAATTTCATTTTTTTGGGGGGGAGGAGTGTAATGAAAAGAAAAGAAAAGAAAGAAAAAACCTGCGCTATTTGTACCTGTTATTCCATGGCACTTGTTCGCTCGGAGAAAGAAGATCTCAGTAGCCAGAGGCAACAAGGAGTTTCATTTTCGGGAACACAACAATTTTCACAACAGTGGTAAAAAGGGGAGCAAAGACACGACGTCTCGTGATACCAAGTGCCGTCAATCGAGTCTGCGCTTTTTTTTTTTGGGATCTACCAACCATCATTCAGGAAAAGAGGATCATAAGTCGTATTACCATACGAAGGTATCACACAAACATATTGCCATCATATCTGGCATGCATAACAAAGAGAGAAAAGAGGCGCAATCAAATTTCCATCTATTAGAGAAATAAAAGAAGTAAAAGATGAAATTGAAACTTGAACAATAGAATTTCGTGAGGGTAACTCCTTCTTAATGTGTAAAAGTCGTTGATGTTTACTAATAATAGAATATTACTTTTTGTCACCCATTTCTTTTGAATACAATTCGTAACAAAAAATAGATTACATAGCGTCAAAACCCGGTAACATCAAACCCGGGTTTCAACATAAAACAAAGAATCAATAGAATACAAGGAAATCCTTTCTCTTCTTTCTCTTCTCTCGTTCTCTCTCCCTCTGATTGTAGATAAAGACTATACTTACCACATCCCCTCTAATTTAAAGCGTGCGAAAGGGACTGTAGATAAAAGAATGGAAAAATAAAGGGAAAAAAAAATGTTGTCCAAATGTAGATAAAAGTAGCTAAAAATAAACTTTTTTGTTGTTACGCCTCAAAAAAAGAATTACTAAAATTTTAACTTGCTTTACTGCTTCCCTTATCTTCACCCCTCCCCTTTCCCCTTTCTTTTTCTCTTTTTTGGTTCAGAGTGAAAAGCCTCACATATAAATAGGGCTTTTATTTTTTGTTTATACACATTTTGGGCCTTTTGGGCCTTTTGGGCCATTTTTATATTTATCAAACGCCCAATCAAAAAAGCAGTCATTGATTCAGTAAAAATAATCCCAACCGCGTATTTGCACCACAACGGCCCTGTCATTCTCTTGTTTTAAGAAAGAAATTGATAATAGAAATAAACTCAGTATTGAAGTGGACGATGTTAGATGAGAAATGAGGGAAGTTTGTTTAAATAAAAGCTTGTATAGTCCAGAAATCTCAATTGCTAAAGCAGAGAGAGAGAGAGAGAGAATATCTCTAGATTTCGATGCTTTGTTGATCTTGACTATGATACCATTTTGGATTTTTTCGCTGCATCTTACAGTAAAGCATACATCTCTCTATCGCATCTGATAAGAATAACTTATAATAATAGTAAAAGTAGCTACTAGTATAACAATAATAATCACACTGAACACGCTAAACCGTACTGACAACATTTAATCTTCCCTATAAATTCACACGCGTCTTATTTTAATAATACACCTTCCTTTTTTATAAAGAATGTTATTCGCAAGTTGTCGACTTAGTAACCTTTTTTCAATAACAAAGCTGAATACAGCAAAGCTCGTTCATTTGATCACTATGTAAGGTGTTCTCAACAACAAGATCGACCGATACGAAGCAACCATCAAGTTATTGCAATTGAAAGGACAAATTTCAAGCAAGGAATACCGGGTTGTGGAGTAATTCGCGATGATCATGCAAAAATCATCAGATATTATACTATTGATAAAATAATGGATTACTCGCTATTTAGAGCCAGCATTGGCGCCTTTATTTGATGGCATCCTGCAGAATATACTATTTCATGGGACTACCACGATTAATAAAGAATCAAAAACGACCACTGTTATATCAAATGTATGTGTCTCTGGATTGATCGGCGTCAATTGAGGCTTTGGTGAGGTGAAATCTTTGACAGAAGCCAACAACAACTATTTGGCTGCGCGTGATCTCATCCGACTAGGCATATTCGCCAAAAACTCCATTGATCTCAACAATATGAAGAAATGTTTAATGTTTCAATCGATTGGCTGGTACACGTTTCTTTTATCTTGTGATCCTCTTGAGTGATGCGATCCATGTGATATATGAAGCCACAAAGATTGAAATTCCTATGTGTATCTTAGATTTGCTGCTGTGCTATCACAGCATTATTAATAAATATTTGTAGCAATCGTTACTTGGCTAGGACTTCTTCCTTTCATATGTGAGCTTACTCTTAGAGTACCATTACAATGCTTAATTAAGCGTCTGTGCTCTAACCTCCAAGTCAACAGTTCCTTATTCGACAGACATTGTCAGATCATGTACTGCCTCAGTAACAAGGCACCTTCTCTTTTACATAACAATTTGTGGATATTTTCTAACAAATCAATAGAATCGTACTACACACTCATAGTATTACATCTTGTTTCATAAAACAAATGCTTTGACATACTCTAACTTTGCACTCAATGTTGACGATAGCTGTTGTGTTTAAATGTTTTTGTACTCATTAAATTCATTCTCATTAATTCCACTGTAGCTTGGATTCTTGTGAGCTTCTCAGTGTTAAGTTGATCAACAATGCTTAATAAGGATATGGATGTATCCATTGGGCATTGGTACAGTTCTGAAGCTGTGGCATATCTTCAATATAGTAACTAAAGTGATTTAGAAAAACACGTATTTATTTTCAATATAAATAAAGACAAGTAGTAAAAGTCATTCTTAAAAAAACTATTTATTATTAAAGATTGTTCCCAAAAGCCAGTATTTTGCACCAAAGAAAACCTAAAAGAGAAGAAAAAAAAGTTAGCAGCGATGTCAAAGACTCCTAAAGGTTCTGATTGCTGCTGTGACGACATTCTTCAGGTCAGCCATTGACCATCAGAACAAGGGACCAGGCACCCATAAAAACCATCAGACCATCAAATACCAAGCAGCCTGCAAAGACCCGCAGTAGCAGACGTACCGTTGGGGTATGCATTAGCTGAGCCTCCTCAATTGTTAATTAGCCTATGTGCCCCACTGCACCAGCCAGATAGCAGGAAGTATCATCAACAATCTGTCACAGCTGTGATTTTAGATATCTAGCTCCCAACTAACTATTAGCCCCCTGTAAAGATTCCAATCGAATGTTCATAACTCTTCTTTTGACTGCCTGAGAGCCTCCAGTTGAGTGATGAAGCGAGCGACCATTGTCATTCCAGAACACGTGTTGAGCATCATAGAAAGAGATTGCATAAAGATCCTTGAATACACAATCATCACCTTGCTGAGTAAGTTTTATAAAAAAAAACTTATCTTGACCAAAGAGAGCCACCAAAAGAGCCACCAGAAAGAGTAAAAGAAAAAAGTATAAAGAGAAAAGAAGAAAAAGAGGGTCGAAAGCAAATTTCTCTCTTTTTATACCCTTTTCTTGGTTATGTGAAGCTGTTGTTTTCAATGAATAAGGTTTTACTCCTTTCAAGAAATAAAGGTTTACACTCACACTTTTGTTTATTTCTAGAGTGTTTCATGACTTTTTGCCTATCGTTTATATATTCATTCAGATTATCACTTGGGTATATATTTTAATGAAGTTGTTCACCTCTATTTTTATACAGTAAAAAGACTAAAAGGCAATAGATTTCATGCATCCATTGTCTATATCGCGCATGCTTGGACTTATTCCTAGTCTTGGTCACACACTATTTGTGTTACTCTGCCAAATCGCTTTTTCCCTTTTATTTGACTTTTTGCTAGTAAAGACTAGATAAATACTATTTTTTAGTAGTTGTTATATGCTTTATTTACTATAAAATAGCAGTTTTGTATAAAGGAATTAAACAAGTTATGTATAAATCAAAAGAACGTTGCTATGTTCTTACGGTTTATAACGACTATTGTGTTCCAATTGATCAAAAAGACGTTGATAACATACATTCACGAAAAAGAAAATCGATGACTGATGCACAACACGACCGAATCCTTGATCCATCAAAAAACAGAAAGCGTCAATTCGTCACGATAGTTCATTTCCAATGATTCCCATCTCCATTTTTTTGTTTATTGATGTTTAAAGACAATGCTCCAGTAATATAATCCCTGACCAGGAGATCGGTGTTTTCCAAAATAAAGTGGCTCTTGGTGCACGATTTTCGACGATCAAAGTCCGACAAAAAATCCAACGTCACTAGTATACAAGAAAGACGAAACTTTTCTCTTATATTCAGTGTTCCAAATTAAGCTTCAAACCATGTCAGAAAGAGCCATTGAATATGCAACACGATCTGACGTTGACCTTGATGCTCTGCCCTGTAAAAATAAAAATAATAAAATGTTTACGTGTATGCTCATTTTCTTTAGACGTTGATCGTGATCTTGATGACGAAAGTGAGTAAAGAATAGAGAGATTATAAATGTCAAACTAATTTTTAAAAAGATACAAAAGCAGAAGTCGAAAGGCTGATTGAACAAGAAATGCGACGCATGAAAAGAACAGAAAAATCTAGTTTACCTACGACAATCAATCTGTTTGAAAACGACGAGACATTAAAAGAAGAATTTGAACGAGTACAACGAAAACAGGTACTCGATGCCTTGGATACCGAACGATACGAACTCAAAGGACCTTCAAATGAAGAAGATATCGAAGCTTGGAAGGCAGCAGTCAATAATACAAAGTCTCAACTAGAATCTCAAGCTGGAAGGTAAACTGATTATAATGGCAAAGGTGAAGACTAATATTTCATAGTATGTTTAACTTGGAGTTACTTTCAAAATATGGAGCAAACGCATGGCGAGTACACAATTATCAATTGGAAACGTATCTCAAATATATCAAATCAAATACTGACCGCCTTCGTAATGAGATTATCGAAATCAATAAGCAGCGTAAAGCAGATCAAACAGCAGCAGCAGCCACGCTGGCCTCACTAGAGAATAAGTGGTCGGATCTGATCAGTCAGAATTTACAAGTGGAAATTGCCTGTGCAGCACTTGAAGGTGAATTGCATGAACTAAGATCACATCATAAGCGAGCAAGGAAATAAAGATAATCTTTTTAATAACACGTGGATTAAGCAGGAGTTATTATGTATAAATGTGTGTAAGAATGTTATCATGATTGTCAAAGTGTTGTTTGAATGATTTATCAGTTCTATGTATACTTAATCTTATTGGACCATGTCTACTTTATGAGAAAAAGAAAAATAAGAGGAAGAGGATGAAGGGACGTCTAGTCAACAAGGATTTATTGCTTTTGTAATTCTTCTTTAGTGACATTGTCAGGTAAACCTTGGTTTCTACGCCATTTAATGAAATCATCATAAGTTGCAACTGCACCGTTACTATTTTCCATCACTTTCTTAAACACGTTCAAGGACCCTTGAAATCTTCTCTTATGATTTGAGAACCAATAAGTAATATTACGAGATGGTAAGCCTGTCTTTCTCTGTACTTCTAATCTTTGCTGCTTTGTCAACTTGATCTGTTTGCTATACGTCTCAAAGAACATAGATTGCAAGTAGGCAGTCGTTTGACTGTCATAAGCCTTGACTCTCTTCTTCTTAGTTTCTTTCTTTTTATTAACCTTCTTCTTTTGGGCCTCCTTTTCTTCTACTTTGGGAGGATCAGGTGTACAGCAGACAGGCGTCGTGGTAGCCGTACTGGTCACAGTCGTACTATTGGATTCAGGAAGCGGAAAGGTCATATGTTCTGGCTTGATACATATAGTCGTTATCAGGGACGGGTTATGAGGAAGCCAGTAATCATAACATGACGGGTGGTATTGGTAGTCGTAGATCTGGTTGATGAAGTGGGCCAACTGTAAAGAGCTCTGTGCCAAGTAGCTTTCTTCTCCTTCAGGTATCATCAGTGGTCCTTCTTGACAGGGAGCATGATCATGTAAGAAGTCTGTGTATCCCTCTTCTTCTTCTTGCTTGATAAAGTGGTTCATAAAAGATGAAGAAGAAATGAAATGAAAGAGAAACGGTTTGTTGTCAAATATAAAGGGCTTTAGACATCTAATAATTTATTTAACTTTTGGAACACTTTTTAAACATCAGAATCCATATTACGTAGAGGAACAAATCTGCCTCTGTCGTCTTTCTTGAGTAGATTAGATAGTGAAGCCAACTGGCTTGCTCTATTACTACTTTTCTTATTGAAAAGGATGAACCCAATACAGACGATCACGGTTGCAGAGATACCAAAGTAAACATAATATCTTAAATTACTGCTGTTTTCTTGTTCATCTTGTTCTAGTTCTTTTTCTTGTTCTTTTGTTGTCTCCTTTTCTTTTTGCATCTTTTCAATTAACTTTTGCATCAAACCAGTCTGTGCCTTTGGTTGATACTGAGGTGATCTATATTTCGTTTGCTCAATCATCTTGTTGACTTGTTCTATATCAGGCAGATGTGCGCCTTCATTTGACGACTGCAAAATGCTTTCAGCAATCAGTCGATGAACGCCACCGGTCAGGTGAACTTTATCCCACCAGACATAACTATTGACATCATCCATACATTGTCCCTGACAGACATCCCAATAAGGATCTACTGCGTTCTTGAGTTCAAAAAAATCAGGCTGAGCTACGATGTCGTCAAGTAAGCGATGGATGTCCATAAAGTCCAGTTTGAGATGCTCGATATGTTTGTTCAACTTTTGTACTTCGTTCGAGAGATATTCATTCAGCATATTCGCTGCATGCTCTTTAATTTCCTTATCTGGTTTATCCGTAAAGTATGGCATCTTTTCCAAGGGTGGGATGCCAAAGACGATATATCGATTTGTTGAAAAGACACGGCGAACCATGCGAATATTGGTGCTGATACAATCGACTACTTTTTTCAATTTGGACCCCTTGTCGTCATCATCTATAAAACATTAATATAAACAACATTTTATGCATTTAATATAAATACCTTGTTCATATATATGGTAAATATCATTCACGCCTACCCAAAATATCGTAATGGTCTCTTCAGGATTTAACTGAAGTGATTGATTATAGTACATTTCTATTTGATCTTCAATGCTTGGTATAAATTGCTTGGTTGAATACATTCTATTGCTGCATACTGCTCCACTAAATGCAAAACTGTATAAACTAGCATCCCAACTGGTTGCTAGGTTTTGACTCCATAATGGTCCATTGGTCAACTTTTGATGATTTCCAGCATCTATCCCATGTCAATTATTTTACTTTTATTCTCTTTTCTTTATGAAATACCTGAATATGAATCTCCAAAGACAACAATATTCTTTATCGCTTGTCCAAGTGACAATTGACAAAGACTGATGAATAAGAATGTAGTTATCAGCGAACGCATTAATTAAAAAAAGAAAGAAAAAGATAATTGCGGGAGTTGAATAAAAGGGAGGTGAGTATTTTCATTTGAGTGATGATTCAGGACAGTTTGATCACACGTCCTTTAGCATCAGTTTATAAAAGGTGCTTTTTTATTTATCTATTTGTAATATAAATATTGTTGACCCCAAATGATGACACACACGTTTATATCCATAACTTGCAAATAAGGAGTGTTGCATGAAAGGAGTTTTAAATCGATTGAATTTAAAGAACGGCGAGTTTGACCTTTGTTTTTTCTTTCTTTCTTTTTCTGTCTTTATAAATGAGTTCGCCATTACCAGTGAATGCAAAACAAGGTTATAGAGAAGGCTCCGATTATCTATCTTCTTCAGTAGATCGAGCCTTATCGACTGCTCGGCTTGGTACTTCGCCCAAGAGCCTTACGTCGTCACATCATACCTATGGTTCAACCAACGATTTGGAACATATGAATACGACACACAGCGGAAATCTATTCCGGCCACTGTCGACTGCAACATACAACCCAGAAGATAATACGGTGAGTGCTGACCTATCTGAGGATCAAGTGGTCCAAGTTGTCAAGCGACACCTGGTCGACACGTCACCTGCTGCCTCACTGCGCAGTGCGTCCATTCACCGAAGTATCACGAACGAGGATGACAGAGGGTCGGCCTTACGGAGCGTCCATCAGTTACCGGGTGGAGCGATTACTCACGATATCTACAAGTGGGCCGAAGACGCGGAGAATGAGCAAATGGCAAGACGACAGCGGTCACAGTCGTTTTACCTACCCAAGGGCGAACCTTTGGATCCGACACTAGCAAGGTTGAAGGATCCTGGAGGGTTCAGACGTCATTTTGTCGTTCATAAGGCCGCACGGTTAGGGAGGGCACCTCCTAACTGGATGACTCGTACCTTTGTTGACTTTTTGGCCTTGTATGGTCATTTTGGTGGTGAAGATTTGAGCGAAGAAGAAGAAGAAGAAGAAGAAGCTGATGAAGAGCATGGCCCAGAAGAAGAGGAGCCTCTAATCGGAAGACCTCCACATAATGCTGTACAGGGCACAGCTACTCCAGCTAAGGCAGTCTTTTTGCTCTTGAAATCTTTTGTTGGCACAGGTGTCATGTTCTTACCCAAAGCGTAAGAGTCTATAAAAGGGTTTTTTTCTATTCTAACAATTTAAATATAGATTTTATAATGGTGGTTTAGCCTTTTCTACCATCTTACTAACCACCATTGCTCTTATATCCCTTTATACATTTCTGTTACTTGTCGAAACAAGAAATAAGATTCCCGTCTCCTTTGGCGATATCGGTGGTGTCCTGTTTGGACCATCTATGCGATTATCTGTCTTGCTGGCCATTACATTGTCACAGGTAAACAAAACAATATATATGCCAGCCACCGCGATATATAACACATGTATTGTAGATTGGCTTTGTATGTGCCTACATGGTATTTGTCGCCCAAAATATCCAAGCTTTGATCGAATCTGTATCTCAATGTCAGCTCCAGGTACCACTATCCTATCTTATTTTGGCGCAAATCGCCGTTTTTGTACCTCTGGCTATGATTCGTAGAATTCAAAAATTGTCAGCTTTTGCGTTGATTGCAGACTTGTTTATCTTGATCGGATTGGTGTATCTTTACTACTATGACTTCTTTACTTTATCTCAACATGGTATTGCTGATGTAGAATGGACGATTAATTATGCTTCGTTCCCAATGTTTATTGGTACTGCCGTATTCACTTATGAAGGCGTGGGTTTAGGTAAACACTTTTATATATATATATATATAAATACGTGTGTATCATCTGCTCACCACTTGTTTAGTCATTCCTATTACCGAGTCTATGGCAGAACCCGAGAAATTCCCCAAGGTGTTATCAGGCACGATGATCTTC
Source organism: Rhizopus sp. PT2906 (assembly GCA_025529335.1). Lineage (NCBI taxonomy): Eukaryota > Fungi > Mucoromycota > Mucoromycetes > Mucorales > Rhizopodaceae > Rhizopus > Rhizopus sp. PT2906. Next base: position 61,896 of record JAMYHX010000111.1, read on the forward strand.
ATCACTACCATCTTTTTATCTGTCGGTTTCATTTCATACCTAGCGTTTGGTAGCCAAGTCCAGACGGTGATTCTGTTGAACATGCCAGGCACCGCTGCTGTCAATACGGTCCAAGGTCTGTATGCACTCGCGATCTGTCTGTCGATTCCACTTCAGCTGTTCCCTGCCATCCGTATTATCGAAACCGGTCTTTTCACTCGTTCTGGTAAATATGATAACCTTGTCAAGTGGCAAAAGAACATGTTTAGATTTGTCGCTGTCCTTGTCTGTGCAGCAATTGCCATTGCTGGTTCAAGTGACCTCGATAAATTCGTTTCTCTCATCGGTTCTCTCTGCTGTGTTCCCCTCTGTTTCTTTTTCCCTCCTTTGTTTCACTTAAAGGCCATTGCCAGCAATTGGCGTCAAAAGACGGTCGATGTGTTGATTATCGTCTTTGGATTAGTTTCAATGAGCTACACGACCTTTATCACTGTCTCATTGTGGTCAGAAGGTGGTGAATCTGCTCCTATATCCAGGTGTTCATAGTTTGAAACACAGTTTTACACTTTTTTTTCTTTTTTTTTTCTTTTTAATAATAAAATATCATGTCCACATCACAATTATTGCCATTAGGTAACATGATTTATTAAAAAAGAGACAAGAACAATAAGCTAAATGAGAAGCATACGTGTATATTTGTAGAACTTATTGATAAATGTATTGGATCTAGAATTTGGGTTGTCATGAAGAATGAAAAGGAATTTACAGGAAAGCTTTTAGGTTTTGACGATTATGTCAGTAAGTGTCCCCCATTCTTTTTTGTTTGAGATGAGTTGATTGATTGATTGATTAGACATGGTATTGGAGGATGTCACTGAATAGTAACTATAAATGACGTGTGTATATATGTGTATATTAACTTATGATAGTGAAAATACAAAGGAAGGTTACAAGACAAACAAGTTGGAACAGATCTTGTTGAACGGAAACAACATTTGTGTCGTAAGTTTTGAATTAGAATGTGTGCAATATACAGTTTATTCATCATTATTATTATTATTATTAGCTGATACCTGGTGGAACTGGTCCAGTTTAAATCATTAAATAAAATTACTTCAAAGGAAACGTGAGAGGAACATGCATGCCTCGTATCTTGATCTTGTTTTTATAGTTTTTCAGTTCGATAGGATCCATTGTATGTGACAGATAACAAAAGGTGAATCCGGTCATATAGGCGTCAAAGTGAGACGCGTGAGCTCCTTCCAGCCTTGTCTCTGTCTTTGGTTCGTCTTTGTCAAGAGAAGATGAATAGACTTGAGGGTAAATCGAGGGACCCATTTGATGGTCAAGGATGATTTGGATATCGTGAAGTTTGCTGTGAGGATCATGACCTAGTTTACAATAACCATGTTCCTATATGACATATGAATACACACACATATATATACATTGCACATGTCATGTCCTTACGGCAAATTGTGTACAGTAAGGTTCTTTTCTGACATCTTGTCTTTTTGTAGGTCGATCATCACCATTTTCTTCTTCACTCTTTTTATTCTTTTTAGTCTGTTCCAATTGAATAGGTGCTTGAACATCGATTTCAAAGTACGGCTTTGCTTCTGTAGACTTGTCATCAAACCTGTTCTGTCTCAATCTGTCATATTTGGCAAACACATAACCCAAGAAAGACGCTTGATGATCGTCACCTTGCTCTACTAAAAACTTGGTATCATAGATACCTGATGGAAAATGATTGGATATTTCTTTGAGAAAACCAGAGAGCGTTTTAGGAAGTGGGCCAATAAAGGAGTGATAGAGGTACATGAGATCAAACAGGCCGTGGTGAATGACCAAAGGAATATCTCGACGCGCCATTAGCTGCATTATGCCTTTCCACACATCCACCAATGTCGAGGGTTGCTGTTGTTGTTTAGAAGAGGGAGGAAGGAAAGGAATTCCGTCGACAAAGAGGCGATCAAAGCTAAACTTGTGTTTTACTAAAAATTCGCCTGTACTCGAATCGATCGTGAATTTACCTTGTTTGAGCGTCAAGAAATTAAAGTTGTCGCAAGTATAAAAATGGCCTTTCTCTTCCTCCTCCTTTTTTTTGACAATGGATAGACCTATTGAAAAAATGGTGTGGTCTTCGACGGTTTGCTTCATGGCCACATAGCGATGGTTCATGTCTTTAGGATGATGTTCACCTAATCCACTGAATTCGAAATCGATCGCAATAAAGCAAGCTTGACTTACTCTGTCAAGAATATGTGATGCCATTTGTACAAGGTTGTTTCGGTTGACATCGTTAAATGATACGACATGTGCACTTTTAGGTGTCATTTTGAAAAGAGAGGAGAAAAAAAAAAAAAAAAAAAAAGATAAAAAACTGGGCTTGGAATACATAATTTTTTTTTCTTAAGGATGAGCCATTATCAAACAACAGACTTTAATGAACCTTATTCATCTATAGCATTTCGATATAAACAACCTACATCACCATACCCTTCTTTTCCAACAACAACAACAACAACAAAAAGGTATTACGAACGACGATGGCTGCATCGAAAGACAATAATATTATGCATGTGCACAACACTGTTTATCCTATATTGTTTACGCCATGTCATACTCGTCTATTGGGCCTTTTTGAAAATCAAGCTAGACAATGCTGTGTTTGATCGCGGTTATGTGCCTTGCGGACGACTACGAAAGCAGCCCATACTATATGTGTATGACTCAGATCATGTCGAGATTGTCTGGGAGACGAACTGTGGGACAACAGATAGACAGATGCAACTGACATATCACGCTAAAGAAGAACAACCAATGACGATTGGACCGATTGAACCAATAGTGTTGGATAGATACCATACAGTATACAAGACAAAGATTGGACCTATCGAAGGACGAGAGATTGATTATTTGATCCATGACGAACAAAGGACGTTGACCAAGGGTATATTTCAATGGCACAAGCACACACAAGATGAGCCGATACGAATAGCGGCAATGGCAGATAACCAGTTTGGAATGCTCACCTTTGTGTCATTACTACGACAAGTTGCGTCCAAGAAGCCACACTATCTACTTCATGCGGGAGATGCGATCCAAAACTATCCCGACCTACGACAATGGCAGACAGACTTTGTGGCTCCCCTGACGTTCTTTGGGCTTGGACAGACGACGCCCATGATCTATGCACATGGCAACCATGACTTTGACGGCACATCAAGGTATGTTTATAGCCGATCATCCAACTGGTTTTCGTTTTCACTTGCACAGGGGGCGATTCATTTTATTATACTCGACAGCAACCTGGACTGGGAGAGCCAAGATGATTGGCTACAGGCTGAGCTCGAGACAGAGGTCTTCAAGCAGGCGCAGTTCAGGATTGTCGTTGTCCATGTGCCACCCTTTCTCGAATACTGGGACCCTGAGGCCTGGTTTGACCTACAACAGAGCGAATGGAGTCGGTTCGTCAAGGATCGGTACGTGCCTCTTTTTGAAGCTTCAGGAGTTGACGTGGTCATATCTGGACACCAGCATAATTACGAACGTGGAGAACGTAACGGGATACAATATGGGATTATCGGAGGCGCAGGAGGAGACCTTGATCGAGAACAGGTCAAAGATTGGGGTATGTATGAGGCCAAGTTGTTTGATTTTCATTTTGTGATGATCGAGCTCGTCAATAACTCTCTCATCTGGGAGACGTTTGATCTACACGGCCAACGAGTAGATCGTGTCGTGATCAAGAAATAAAACAAAAAACATATTTTATTTAGGGAGGTGACAATTGAATGTCTCGCCAGTACACTCTTTTGACAGTTCCGTTCTGTAAGAGCACTTTACATACCTTTTGCTTTGGTATGCATTTCTGAATCCTGCCTTTACAGACACCATCTTTCCATTTGGTGTAAATCTCTAGATCTCTTTTTAATTTGTTGGCCATTTCCTTGATATATTGTCTATCCTCTATCTTTTTCTATTGTGACATGTAAGAAAAAAAAAAAGACAAGAAAAAATGTATGAAGCTTACTGGATCATGTTGAGAACAGTGTGCGTCATATAGTGATCTTTTGCTCGCAGAACCTCGTCCAACTTTACGTTTCATGGTAGCACCTGATTCCATAGCACAAGTAGCATGAAAGGACCTTGAACATTTATCATAACAACACTGCATACAGGCGCCTGACTTCTTCTTGCAGTATATACATATCTTTTTGCGTTTAATAGACAATCTTTAAAGAATATACTTTCTTTTTTACCAGTTTCTTTCTAATCGGTGGAATATCATCCACTCCATACACTCTATCTTTTGCAATATACGTTTCGTCCATGGCCTCCGCACAGAGTTTATGTACATAAACGCCTTGAGCAAAAGGCATTAGACAATAGTCATCATCCTTGGACACGAACGAAGGCTTCTCTACTGGACAAAGCACGCATTTTGTCTTGATGCCTGTCTTTAAATGTTTTTCTTGCTGTGGTTTGTTTTCTTGCTTTGGTGCTATTTCATCTACATCAATCATCACTGTGTCTTCTATGCAATCACACGCCTTTGCTATCTTTCCGATCGGTACCCAGGAATCTAGAGCAAAGTTGACACTTTCAGCACAATTAAAGTCAAGGTTGTACCCAGAGTGATAGCCATAAGGGAAAGTGACGATGATTTCTCCAGGCTGTTGGACACAGCGTTGAATAGGGATACCTTGTTCTTTTAAAACGGTTGGAGAAATGATGAATGTCTTGTGTCGAAGGAATTGGTGGCAATGTTTGTACTGAATGTAAAATTGGTCTAAGAGCGGTTTGAGTTTGTGTGTAACAAGGGTTTTATTATGCAACCCTTACCTTGCATGAAATTTTCAAACTTTTTTCTATAATCTGGAGGGATGACATACCATTGCTTGGGAGCGCCAAAGTGGATGAGATTGATAGAATAGAGATCCATGTCCTATAAAGAGTGTTATATGTATATGTATGTATATATGTATAAACTTGCCTCTAAATGCCAAGCAAATGTAGCTTTCCACATACCAAAGTACAAGTAAGGTGAATTAACACCAGGTACGACTGTTTTAAGGTTATTGAGTACATTGTCAAGTTTATTAAGATTCCAGCAATGAACTGAGTCATCAAAGAAGGCTATAAAGGGGTTTAATAAAAAGAAACATAATGTTCTTGACCTTACTTCCTAGTAAGTCAGCACCATACATGGCTTGATTAAATGCAATCGTTCTCCAATAATATCTCTCAATGTCTTTGTACTGATCTGTTGTCAAGAAGGAAGTCTTTGTCTCATTTTTTAAATAGTTTGATAGTAATTCACTGTCCTAAAGTAGTGTTTGACTGTTATTATTATTATTATTACTTATTCTTGTTTACTATCCATTTGTTAGTAGAAAGATAAAATCATGTCGTATAATATACCTTTTTGTTTTTTTGTAGGTGGACGATGACTTGGTTGTTGACATAGTTCAAACCATTGATTGATGGTAAATGTTCCCCTTTTTTCAACATTGGTTTGACTGAATATTCCATTATTACCGAGGATATGTTGAGTCTAGAGTTGAATATTAGAATATTTTATAAATTCTCTAAATCATCTTTTACAATGGGCTTTCGTATCTTGATGTCATTTATTTTATCTGCTATCAAACCAGGTAGTTGTTCACTCCTATATAAAAGACAGTAAGCAGATCATTTACATATAAAGATATGTATATTTACCATTCTTTTGGAGGCACTATTTTAACTATGCCCGCTTTTTTTCCGTATTCATCAATTGCTTCCATAAACACTTTAAAGTCTTTGAATTCTTCCATTGTTGGTGTAAATATTGGAAGGGTTCCACCATTTTCCTATAAAAAGTATCACAAATGTTTGTTATTGTCAACTAGGCTGCTTTAAGCGTACTTGATCATAATATCCGCTTGGTTGAATTTTCATTTTTTATATATGTAAAGAAACAAAAAGAGAAAGAGAGAGAGAGAGAGACAAAGAGAAAAATAAATGACAGTAAGCTATGACAGGCTGGACAAAGAGGCTTGTACTTCCTTTTTTGGTTTAATAGACCCAGTTCCATATCTCATTGCTTTTTTTTTGTAATTCTTAAAGCATGCAGTTACTTCATCTCTTTATAATTCCATTCTTACTTGTGAATGCACAATTTGCAGTAGAAGAAGGTATTGTTGAATAAAAACACATAGTGCATGTATTAAAAAATAGACTAGATTTTCAAAAGGTTACGTGTGCTAGTGCCATCAAGCTGACAAATAAATCAACTGGATATAAACTACACTCTCATAGTGTTACTTATGGTAAATGGAATAACATTAGAGATTATTCTAATAATTTCAAAAGGAAGTGGGTCAGGTCAACAATCAGTAACAGCATTTCCAGAGGCAAATGACGCCAACAGTCTATGGCTTGTTGAAGCAGGTTCAGGACTAAAGTGTAAAAGAGGGTTTGTTTGTTTTTTTTTTTATAAAATCAAATAGCTGTATTTATCTATTCTCTATATAGTGAACCTGTACCTTGTGGATCCATCATTCGTCTAAAGCACGTCAATACACGATCCTATCTCCATAGTCATGCTCATCAGTCACCTCTATCTAGACAACAAGAGGTCAGTTGCTATGACGGACAAGATTCTGGTGATGATTGGAAAGTAGAATGTGATGGACAGTACTGGACAAGAGAAAACGTTGTCCAATTGGCTCATCAGGATACCTCTGCTTATCTAAACAGTTCAGATAGATATCAATTTGGACAACCGATTCCAGGTCAACTTGAGGTTGCTGCTGTCAAAGGTTCTTCCAAGAACACACAATGGGTAGCGCAAGTAAGTTTATTATTTTTATCTCTATATTCTTTTTTTTTTTAATACACACATATATAATATAGGAAGGTATTTATTTTGCTTCCATCTAAGCAATGGCCTGTGTTATTCCCAATGGTGCAGGAACGTATTTTTCGACTTTATGTGCATCTGAAGGCAACGTGAATTCTTTTTGTTCTTTGCCATAATGGTTTATTAAAGCATCTTGACAAGCCTATTTTAAATAAATAAAAACGAAAGTCTATTCATAACCTTTACTTACTCTAAACTCGGCCATCTTGATCGAACTACCAAAGCCTTCACCCAACTTTTCTGTTTCAGAAAACACACCGACGACAAAAACGGGTGCAGATGAATGTCTACCTGTTTCTGACAACAACCTTGACTCTGCCTTTGATTTACCCAGTTGTCTCAACAAGGCACTCAACTGACGCTTGGGCTCATCCATCTTGATCAAAGGTCGAATATCCATCTCGCGTGCCAAAATAAAGTTATGTACAAACTTCTTGGCTGCATCCTCACCGTCTTGTTCAAACACGGCTCCAATCACAGCGTGTAAGCAATCGGCCAAGACGGTGCTCTGACCTAGCTTTTCTGTACGTGTCCACTTGATAGAGTGTTGCATGCCTAATTCGGTTGCGATCTGTGCAAACGTCTTGTTGGCAATGTACGCGCTGATCGTCTTTTCAAAAGCTTGTGGGTGAAGGTTGGGATATTTACAATGGAAGAATTCGGTCACAAATAATCCAGTCACTCGTTTGCCTAAGTTTGTATATAAATACTAAAAGCCTGTAGAAAAAAAAAAAAAGATTTACCGATAGACTTGTAAGCTTCATGGTTGTCTTGTTCTGCAAAAGATTGATGTGTCAATGCTTTCTTGAAAGCATTTGAATCGATCGAAGCAAGTCCAAGTCGAGCTTGAAGTGCATGCATAGGTGCATCCTCATTGTGTTGAGCATAGACTGAATAACATAGACGAGAAGCTAATAAAAGTTAGAAAAGAATAATAAAGGGGACTAAACTTTCAATTATTTACAAGAAAAGCTTCTAGCACTATTTACGAAACGACTTGATTTCAGAAAAGTGCTCAACATTATCACAAGGGGGAGTAAAAAGACAGACAAAGAGAAAGAGGAAAGAGGGAAGGGGGGAAGGGGGCCTACAGCGGTCATTGAAGTTTAAAAAAGTGGCTTGTATTTATTCAATGTGCATGACATCCGCTAAATTGTTTGTCATTTTACCCAATGTTTCTGTTTAAAAAATGAGTTTATGTTTAATATATCTTTAGATTGCTTTACCTTCTACTTCTGCTAAAGAAGTATCCTTTTTAGAAGCGATCAAGTATAATTCGGTATAGTCGTGTCCGTTATGATACACTCGATTACCAGCAATCCAATAGTTGGTAGTTGATCGGGTATAGATCTCCTTTGAGCTTGCCTTGTCAAAATCATCCTTGACTTCAAGTAGTTGCAAAAAGATATCATTCGTCATGGTCTTTTTTGTTAGAGTTGATTTCATGTTGAGTGTTGTGTTGTCGTAAAATAAGCATTTATAATGTTTACCAAGGTTGAAGCTACATATGGATTAGTTCCATTTTGTGTATACTATTATCAATGTTACCTTTTTGCTTGCATCGTTGATATGTCTTCCAAGATATTGGTTGTCAACGATTCTAAATCTTTATCAATTAGGCATTGTTGTAAGTCATGATAGAACAAGGGATCCGTGATGAGGTCTTCAGATTCTACCGAGACAGGTAACAATAGATTCCATATCAAATTACTCTTATGCTTTTAAAAAATCTATCAGACTCTTGCATGTACATAAACATATAAAATATATACTTTGTATGTAATCAAGTAATATTCATACAACTTGTTTTCTTGTTCTTGGTCTTCTTTATCTTTACTCAACAGATAAACACGAACCAAGTCCGTCTTTGTCACGATTCTTTCCTCTCCATTCATCCCAATCGCTGTTGATTCGACAAGCCCAGTCAGGAACATGCCTTGGCTTTCACTGCTTGTAGTATTATTTGTAACGGTAGATTCTATAGACGGATTGGTTGAACTGGCAGAGTCTGTTGACTTTGAACCTGATTGAAAGTAATTTAAAAAGTGCGCTGGTGATATTGTCTTGGTGATTGACTTTAGTCCAGACGCCTTTATAGGGATTAGTGTTTTTTTTGGTTCTCATATTCAATTCTTTACCTTGGGTTCCTTTTTCATATAATCCAATTTCATTTTTTCTGCCTTGACCTGTTTATCCACTCTCTTGATCACATACTTTCTTAGGGCTTGCACGTCTTGTATCAATAGTGACGATGACTTGTAAACAAGCGATCCAGTGGAATAGTCGAGAATGAAGAGATGACAATGCCCAAACCGCTCGAGTTCTTGTTCGGCCTCGTGTACACGCAAGTAATTGTTCCGCTGTATTGACTGTAGAGGCACACCGTTAAAGACAGCGTCAAATGTCATGATATCTAATCTATCAAAATCCCACTTCCATATCCATTCTGCAAAGAACTCTTCGATCGTATGTGATAAGGCACGAGCGCGTTGTCGACTGAATTCACCATTCTCATAGAGAATCGATGCAAATGTACCATTCAGTAACTATATATTCATGATTATTTTTCGGCTCTAGTAGAGTTCACGCCTTTTTACCTTGAACTGCTCATATCCAATTTTGAGCACTCCTTCCAACGCACGGTTGTTTAGTTGAGAATCGAGGTATTCTGTCACAAGCTTTTCTTTGCCTTTGGAATTGATCTGTTTTCGAAGAATGCCAAGCTCGATGCACATGTGCATCCAGAAGCCCGGTTCAGGCTGAAAGAAGACCATTCGATGCTTTTGAGAATGAACAGTCTGTACTGGATTTGAGGTTGGAAATGTCCTTTTAAAAAAGTCTAATTTAGTTTATACCGCTTCACCATGATGTTCTCTTACGCTGCAAAATTAACTAAAGCTTGTGCCAGACCAACGTGTTTCATCTTGACATCAGGAGTCACTGTTGACTTGGCTGTATAATACAAAATCTGTTCATGTGCGCTTTCTTCGTCTGGGCCAAGTGAAGGGTTATATACGCAAAAATAAGAGAGAATAGGTGAACTTGTGCCTAGCTGATTTGTAGGTTCTGACATTAAAGAAAAGGGAGAAGAAGTGAGTTTAAATCATGTGCATAATAATCAAGTTTTTATTGTAGGTTGAGTGTAGTAAATAAAGTAAATCAATAGGAACAAGATGACGATAAATGCCCAGCCACCGATGATAATATAGATCACCGTGACAGGGCCAAGACTTCGTGCTGCGTTTGTATCGCTAAGGACAGCGACGAGGGTGGATGTCCAGAGAATACAGGTGAATGAAGCAGTTCGAAAAAAATTGATCTTGTCGACATAGCAAGGACGTGTCTTGATGTTGTAGCAGATCATGGTCAACAAGATCGTGATGGATAAGATGGCGCGCATTCGATTTACTTTGGTGGTTGATTCAACTAGTAAAAAGACGATGGCTAACAAAAGGCCTACACAGCATTGTGAGTATTTGATTTATTTTTCTTGATTTTTTTGCTTACCCATGTTCTTGATAAAGGCCACACTGATAGACTTATAGGCAATCTCGTCTTTTGATGGCACTCGTTCATAACTCGTCAGAAAGATGGTGGTTAGAAAGTAAGCAAGAAAGTAACCAACGAGCGAGAGCCAGAGATAAAGTTGTCGATTGATATCGGATGAGTGACAGCGAAGGGTTGTGCTGAAGTCATTGTCGGGTATATTTAACAATTGGCAAGCTGCTGAGCTAACAAAGGTTGTCTAGTATAATTAGTTAGTAAAAACAAGTTCTTGCTCTGTTTCTTTGTTATTACCAAAATGGGTATATACAATAACGTCTATATGAAAGAATAAGTCAAAACACAGAAGAGACAATATAAAGCCTTCTTACAGCAACAGGTATAAACCATCGAACCCAACGAGTGGATATTCTATAAGGATAGATGGTATTGATGTAATGAATGATCAAGCCAAGGATCAGGCTGGAGCATGTCACTGCAAAAGCTGTCCAGAGTGAATAAGTATACCAAGCTGGAGTTCGCATGTCAGGCATCAGTCCTCCTGCGTTCAGGATAAAGGACACAGCAGCCGACTTGCCTGAGACATAGCCTGCCTGAGTGACAGTGATGAGATCTCGCAAGGGGAATGTCATGAGCTGGAAGAACTCGATGATCAAAATTGTGATCTGAACCCAGTTAGACCACATGGATGTATCCCAAGTGGAGAATCTGGTATCATAAACAGCATTGATGTGTTCGTCCTGATCGCCATAGAGTTTCCGCTTTTCCATGTAATAACATCGCTGTCGAGTGATCAAGTAAAGATTGATGGAGAGGATGAATACGAACAAGACAGCGTGTAGTAAACTACTGCCCTGTGAATTGACAGCACCGATGAGGATGATGAGAGAAATGAGAAAGGTCAAGATGAAAAGAAGTGAAAAGAGATGATAGAATTTAGCAGCATAGACTCTTTGATGTGAAGCAATAGGAATAGCATCTTGTTTAAAGGGTTGTTTAACAATTAAATTTTGCCAGAGAACAGTTGAGAGAGTTAAGAGAGGTATTCGAAAGGTTGTCTTTATTTGTGTTGATATGTTGTCTACTAGTAAATATATTTCTTGTTGCTGACTCACTTCTTGATCGCCCCTTTGATCTATCGGGACTTTATGCCATTCTGTGTACCAGAAATAGAAAATAAAAGAGATAAAGAGTAAAAAGATGATGGCAAAGAACAGCACGATCGATACTGTATTATTGCCCTGGTGATCTGTGTATTGTTGTTGATAGGATGCATATCCAATAGAACTATTCATAAGGAAAGAGAAAAAAAGAAAGAGAATGAAGTAATGTCACTGTTTAGGATATTTAATGATTTCCTTTAATGGCATCTTGTTTTTTATTTTCTATATGTTGTGACAGTTGTGCGAGACAGAGGAGAGGAACAGAGAGAGGAACAGAGAAAGAAAGGGTCTGAGATTATTATTATTTTTTTCTTTTTTCTTAAATGAGTCATCGATCAAATAAGAGACACATCAACATGCCTTCAACAAGTAGTCATGGTGCAACCAATTCAACTCTTCAACCTTCAGTACCTGCCTTAACTCCAGCTCAAATGTATTCTAATTTTGAAGAATGGATCAAGCTGTGCACAGATAATGTAATTCGTAAAAAGGATACAATATTCAACCTTATATTGAATCCTTCTCTTCTTTTCTTTTATAGAAAGTAAATGCAAGCAATACTTGGACATTTGCCTTGATTGATTATTTTCATGAAATGACCTTTCTTCGTGACGGAGATACTATCAACTTTCAAAAGGCCTCTTGTACCTTGGACGGATGTGTCAAGATTTACACGTCACGTGTAGACTCTGTAGCGACGGAGACAGGCAAACTATTGAGTGGTCTTGCTGATAGCTCACGTATATATTAAACAAACAATAAAGTACATTTATCCATCTAATTTTGTCCTAAATAGACGATAACGAAGATGAAGAACGTAAGGAAAGAAAAGTTCGACGAAAGGTATGTTTGTATCCATTTTTCTTTCTTTCTTAACTGACATATTATTCTATATAAAGACGCAAAAGTCAGATGCAAGTTTGGTAAAGGATTTTAGTTCGATTTCACTCAAAAAGTTCGATTTGGATTTTGCAGTTGATCCCTTATTCAAAAAGACATCGGCTGATTTTGATGAAGGAGGAGCCAGAAGATTGTTGTTGAATCATTTGGGCATCGATCGTCATTGTAAGATTATTTTTGATGCTTCAGATTCAACAGTGGACTGCGATACGGAAGACGAAGAAGAAGAGGAGGAGGAGAAGGAAGAAGAGAAAGAAGTAGAGGAAAAGGAAGAGGAAAAGGAAGAGGAAATAGATGACCCCATGGATGAAGATAATGAAGATAAAGAAGACGATAGTGTGGATAATAGCGCAGAGAATAATCCAAAAGATAATTCAAATAATGCAGCGAATAATAGCTCAGAAATCAAAGTTCAATTGCCAGACGGATCTCACATGACAGAGATCTCCCGGTTAAAGTGTAACACATATTGCTGATATATGTTTGTGTGATATTGACTTTTTGGTACACTAGGTAAATTACCGAGTTTGGAACTTCTTGAGGAGTTACACATTGTACCTTCTCTCAAGGGGTTTGATTTTTTCAATGATGATCTAGAAATACCTGAATTGCACAGCGATACAGAAGATCCATTTGAAGACCAACAACCAGAACAAGGAAATGACTTTTTGAACTTTAATGATTACGACATAGATTACAATAACAATGATGATATGGACCCCTTCTTATTAAGTACAGGATTAGAGGACGATAATATTGAAAATGACGACCCAGAGTTAGATGAAGGTGAAAGAGGATTTCCCGAGAAGGATTACCTGAGTGCCTTACTCAATAATGAAAATCAAGACCTGTTTAACTATTTCGACAATACACTTGTCAAGAACTGGGCAGGACCTGAGCATTGGAAGCTACGAAAGGCGCCAACGACGACTACGACGACGGCAAACGAGAAAAGAGTGATTACGGATGTACAAGGAGGTAAGAGCATAGACTACCTTTAAATAAAGGGGTATAATTTATTTATATAAATGTATATTAGAAGGAGGAGAAGACAGACCTAAGAAGAAGAGACAAGAGCAATTGATTGATTTTACTGCGTCTGATGAAGATGAAGACGAAGATATCATATTTGAACAAACAAACAAGAAGCTTACATTACCTACATCCATGATGAATAACCCATCTAAACATCTTTTACCAGACGATATCCATTTTTCATCAAAGCAGCTTCTTCAATACTTTTTGAAACCCATGTTTCCTGTAAGTCAAATAAATACAAAGAAATGATATATTTGCTTACTTTGTTAATAGATCAATGCAAATAAGAAAAAGAATATTGATGTTGCAGTTCCTCAAAAGACATCAGAAGAACCCGATGCGAACTTTTGGGCAGAACAGATGCAAAGTTTCGAAGACTATGATGTTGAGTATGATAACGATGTTCCAGCAGATATGACGGATAATCCTGAACCAAGTAAGTAAAGGGAAATTTTATTTATTTATATACAACATTTATTTATATATATCTATACATGTACAATAGCTATATTGAGTGCTATAGAAGATTCATCTTTTTTCTATCAAGACGACTACTTGTCTGATAGTCAATATGAAGATACGCCCGAGATTTATGGCGATACGTTGATTGCCAATCATATAAGAAAGACAGCTAAACCACTTTATGTAAACTATGCAAGACAGGCAAAGAGGGTTGATGTGAAAAAACTAAAGGATAATCTATGGATGGCCTTAACTAACCATACGGAAAGAGTGAATGGAACACAAAAGTTTACAGATGTAGTAAATGACTTGAAAAAGATGTATTCACCCAAAGTCATGAAAGATATCTCCGTGCCATTCTGTTTTATATGTTTACTTCATCTAGCCAACGAAAAGGATTTAGTCATTATGGGTCATAATCAAGACGATGATTTCGTGCTGGGTGACGATATTTTAAATGAAGTTACCATTTGTCAAAGTGCCGTATCCCATGAATAAATAAATAAATTTTACCAAACATTTGGAATCAACATTATAAATGACACCTTGCTTATTTCATGTCAGCTTTATCCTATTGGTCCGATAATTTATATCTAGGACAATGACATCCCAATTCAAACTCAGAGGCCTCTAAAACAAAAGATGTAATCAGTGAGCAGGATGGCGCAATACTATGGTGTTTCTTAGCAACAAGTTGTCATGTTACATAAACCAAAAAGCTTAATAATATTTAAATAAGCACGCATTTCCTATTTCCTTTTTCTTTTTTATACTACTTTCATCATGTCTTCAAAAGAAGATCAACTACCACAAAGACATGCCAGTGAAATCATTATTGACTATGAACCGGAATCATACAAACAACAGACACAAGAGTTTTTAAAACAATTGCCTCATAACACAAAAGAATATGCCATTAGCTTATTTCCTATTATGACCTGGATACATCGATACAACTTTCATTGGCTAGTCCGTGATATTATTGCTGGTCTTACTGTCGGTGTGGTCGTCGTGCCGCAGAGTATGGGTTATGCCAAGATTGCTCAACTTCCTCCACAATTTGGCTTATAGTAAGTTGAATGATATAATCATCACACTTTTACTTATATGATTAATTAATAGCACTGCCTTTGTCGGCCTTTGTGTCTATTGTTTATTTGCTACATCAAAAGATATCAGTATCGGTCCTACAGCTGTCATGTCACTCTTGGTCGGACAGACAATCACAAAAATCACAAGCGAAACAAAAACGATCACCGGTCCCGAAATTGCTGTGACCATGTCTTTGTTGACAGGTGCTATTGCCATGTTCATTGGCCTCGTTCGTCTCGGTATTCTTGTCGACTTTATCCCTGGTCCTGCTATAGCTGGCTTCATGACAGGATCAGCCATCACAATCTCGATCGGACAGTGGCCAAAGCTGTTTGGTATCAAGGGCATCAACACACAAGACTCAAGTTATCTCATCTTTGGAAACTTTTTCAAAAATTTACCAAATACCAAACTGGATGTCGCCTTTGGTCTCAGCGGTCTTGTCTGGCTTTATGGTGTTCGTTATGGCTGCCAGTACCTCAGCCGACGCTATCCCAAATACTCGACAACATTTTTCTTCTTTAGCATCATGCGAAACGGTCTTCTCATCATCTTTGCCACATTGATTGCATTCTTGATCAACATTGGCAAGACGACAAGCCCCATTAGTATTCTCAAGACAGTTCCTGCTGGGTTTCAAGCTATGGCCGTACCTACCATAACAGCAGACAGCATATCATCCGTCGCGAGCTCACTCCCTTCTGGTGTGATTATTCTTATTCTTGAACATGTGGCTATTGCAAAATCATTTGGCCGCATCAACGATTACTCAATCAATCCTAACCAAGAGATCGTTGCCATCGGTTTTACCAACGTCTGGGCATCCTTCTTTGGTGCATATCCTTCAACTGGTTCCTTCTCTCGTACTGCGATCAAGGCAAGATCTGGTGTCAAGACACCTATCGCCGGTATCTTTTCTGCACTAGTTGTTGTCCTCGCACTGTATGCACTGACGCCTGCCTTCTACTATATTCCCGATGCCAGCCTTGCTGCCGTCGTGATACATGCAGTATCTGACCTTGTTTCTGGACCTGATTATATCAAGCGTCTTGCCCAAGTCTCGCTCTGGGAACTCTTTGTCTTTGTTGCTGGTGTCGTCATTACCTTCTTCACCACGGTTGAATATGGTATCTATGCCGCCGTTGGCCTTTCTTTCATCATCCTTCTCTTCCGTATCGCCCGTCCCCGGTTCTGGTCTCTTGGACGTATTCCTTTATCAAACACTACGACAACTTATGACAAAAAGCAACCTTTAGATTACGCACAAAGCTATCTCTATGTGCCTCAAGACCACCCATCACTCGGTAAACTGGTCGAAGAGCTGCCATCAGGTATTCTGATGTGTCGTATAGACGAAAGTTTGACGTACCCCAACTCGGCCTATATCTCTGACAAAATCATTGCTTACTGCAAAGAACACACTCGCCGCCATTCTCAATCCATCAGCAAGGGCGACCGTGCATGGAACGACGACTCAAATCCTGCTCGTGATGCTGCTCGTGCCCAACTACCTCGTCTGCATGCACTGATCATCGAGTGTAGCAGCGTCAACCGTCTGGATTCAAGCGGTCTTCAAGCCATTGTTGATGCTCAAAACGCGCTCAACCGATACGCTGGTCATCATGTCGAATTCCACTTTGCAAACATTACTAATCTCTCCATTCGTACCTGTCTGATCGCTGCTGGGTTCGCTAATCAACCTCGTTTTGGTCTGGATGAAGATAATCTTGGTCCTCGTGAAATCTTGCCTATCGTGCCTGCTTCCAAGGATGGTCCTCTTCAACGTCAACAGACTGCTTCTTCTAGTACTGATGAAAGTGTAGAACATGTTGAGACACACTATGACCAATCCAAGTTCTCAGATGCTGAAAGTGTCAATACTGCTCACTCGATTCCTTTACCTCGAGACAAGTATCCTTTCTTCCATTGGAGTGCAGATGAAGCGGTCAAAACGGCACAAAAGACACTCGCATACAGATCAGTCGAACTTGAAGAATAGATTACGTATATACCTTTTTTTGCATCCTTTTCTCTTTAATATTTATTATTATTGTTACATAATACAACATACAATAACTTGTATAAATAAAGCTTTATTCATCATTTATTACTTTATTTTTAAGACAAGATTATAAAATAACATGGATATAAAGAAGAACATATACACTTTCTCTTTTTGCGTGACATTTTACTTACTATTTATTTAAACAAATCAAACTAATAATACAAATTAATCGTCCCATTCACTGCCATCACTGTCTGATTCATCATCGTCTGACAAGATGGCCTTTTTACGGTCATTGAGTGCAGCAATCAAGCTGGTTGCTAAGTCACCTCCCTTTGCATCAGTTGTAGTTGTAGTTGCTGCCGCTGGTATGCTTCTGTCTCGTTTGACTTCTGTAGGCGTATTGCGAAGAGCTTGGATGCCTCCTGCAGCTCGAATGGATTCAAGCAAAGCATTGCGCGAATCACCAGGAAGCGGTGACTGGTTGGCATTAACAGAAGAAGGAGGTGGAGGAGGAGCAGGAATGGATGCTGCTTGAACTGGCGGAGGAGGAGGAGGAGTAGGAATAGACGATGTTTGAACAGGAGGAGCGGGAGGAGGAACAGGAATAGACGATGTTTGAGCAGGAAGGGGAGGTGGTGGCGGGGGCGGTGGAATAGCATCTTGAGCCGTACTGAAAGTGGGTTCAACAGGTGATACTGCTGAATATTCATCATTTGTCGGCGTAAATACTGGAGGAGCCGGTATACTAGAAACATCTAATGAACCCGTTGACGTTTGTCTTGTTGAAGGTACAGGAGGTGGTGCTCTTCTAGTGGGAGGCGGTCGATTGACTGGAGATGCTTCATATTCTTCGGTCGCTTCTGGGAATGGGAAAGCTGGTATTGCCGATAAGGCAGGTTGATCATTATCATTCGCCAGCATCTTGTAAGGGTTATTTGACTTTGTAATGCTAGGCGATCGACTAGGCTGTTTAGGTGGTTCTGGCTGTTTGCGTACAGGTGGAGGAGGTGGTGGGAGTGAAGGACGTGTGATGGTAGTTTCTTGTATTGCTTTTTGCGAAAAGTCGCTTTCAGTCGTTTTTCTCGGAATGGGAGGAGGGGGGGCTGGGATCGATGATCGCGGTACTGCCGTTCGCGTTGAAGGTCGTATAGGCGGTGGTGGGGGTGCTGTTCTACGAGAAGGAGGTGGTGGAGGCGGTGGACGACGACCTATAGTCAGAAAATATAAGTCTTATTTGCAACAAAAACGATTTCTCTCTTTTTCTTACCACCAACAGAGGCTATCTTTCGAGGAGGAGGAGGTGGAGGCCGTGTCTTTTGGTTTGACGAACGGGGAGGAGGAGGTGGTGGTTGTGGCCGTTGTTGACTGAAACCGCCTCGTTTACTGACAAAATCTTGAATGAATTCCTGATTGTCGTTGATTTCCGTCGTTGTAAGCCCTAAGTCCTTCAATTGATCAAAGAAACCGTTCCATTCGGGACTTGAGTTCTGAACACTGAATCCCTTGCTGGGAGTATAGCCGATATGCCCTAGATGTCTATGATTGTCTTGTATAAACACACGTATACATCACACACACACACACACACACACACACACACACACACGCTTCTTACCTAAATTCAGACGGCAGACCAATCTGAGATTTATCCAGTTTTCCTTTTGGCTTCTTGCCGCTTGTTTCTAGTGAACACATGTATGTTAGCTCAATACCGTAAGTTGACTCATGGATTTACCTTTTTTCTTCTTGTGCGAATGGGTTTCTCTTGAATTCAATTTGTTGAAGAATACATCTGCGTCGGTTATATCTGCAAATGAGAGGCCTGCCATGTATTCCTAGTTATACATGTATAAGTTTTTGTGTGTATTAGCTTTGTCCTTATTTTTACATCTGCAGCAAAGGAATAAAAGAAAGGTGTATGCTTGATAAGTTCAAATCCATCATAAAGTTCTTGTTCCCATATGACACCTTTATGATTCTTATGTCCCTTTTTTTTAGTTTCTTTCTCTTTACATTTGATTCTTTGTTACCATCAAGTCCACCATTCGAATATAATAGGATCGAGTCTTTTTATCTTTTAAAAATGCAATTGCTCCCCATATATTTGAGTATGCCCATCTATTAGGATTAGGATAAGCAACATATAAACGTGCAACAGTGGCCGCATATATTTTCTACAAGATGTTAAGCTAAGCTTTTAATTTCGGTAAAGAAACACTTACAGCAGTTGGTAATGCACGTCGTACTTTGTTCTTATCTTCTGCTGTCGATAAAGCAATTGAAGGCATATTTAGAAGAAAAGAAAGGAGTGTATATTTTTATAATTCCTTGTGAAGCATTGATAAATTGTCTAAATAGTCACGTGTATATTCTGTCTATGCGTGCTTCATTTACAGAGTGCTACGTGCGAATTGATAATGGCCCAGATTGCCTTTTGTTTACAACACTATTCATGCACTCTTTTGCAGTATTTCTCGAAATAATCACGCACCTGACGAAGCATAAATATAAGAAAAAATTCAAGCACAAAATAATAAAAATTCGTGCATTGATGTTTATTAAATCGGCTTTCTGTTTAAACAATCTTCGAATCTTGCAACCGAAGATCTGCAAAAACCTTGTAGGTCACTGGTAAGTACTTGGTTGCAAGCTTCTCTAATTTTTGAAGATAGTGTCTCCTCTTCCAAGAATGTTTCTCTCTTCACTTTACTTTTACATACTGACCAAAACTGCTCAATCGGATTGAGTTCAGGTGAGTAGGGCGGGAGGTAAATGCAGCCATAGCCATGAGCTTCAATATACTTTCTGATATCACCATGGTTATGAATAGGATAATTGTCCATTATTAGATAATGCCCCTTGAACTCTTCGTATTGATTCATAATACTTATTGTTTCAGCCACAAAGTTGAAATGATGTTCAGTTACGGTTCCTCCTTTTCCTTTCTCTGGTTTTTTGGTAGCTCCACCAGGCCCTTTTCTCTTTTTTGAAGGAGCTATGACCTTTGGGGTCTTCAGTTGTATATTTATCACGCCTAAATAAGATATAGCTCTTATGATGGTATGCGATTTTGCTCTTGTCTTGGGGACTTGCACTACTGGTGTCTCTCCTACCGTGACCCATGCCATACTTCGCTTCATGTTGATGTTGAAACTAGACTCATCAATAAAGACGCAATTGCTCAAATAATTAATATCAGTCTTCAAAATTTCAGTAACCCATTGGAATCTAGTCTCTATCTTCGTTTCACTATTGCGCTCTTCGGGCTGGAAGTGAGCTCTTTTCAGTGATATATTGCATTTAGTAGTAATAAACTTGTGGAGAGAGGATCTTGATATTTCCAGATCTGTAAAACGACTAGTAAAATCCTCCATCATCTCATCCAAAACAATGCTTGGCTTTTGATCTATGAGATCTATAAGATACTCTTTTTGTTCAGAATTTATCGTCAATGGTCTCCCAACAGGTCTACCGCTTCCTGGTTTTCTTAAGCATAGATCTTCGCCTTTTTTCTAGACTTTCTACTCCTTTAGTATGCCATGTTTGAGCAGTACCTTTACTGTATCTCTAGATCATAACTGGTAAGGTACACTTTCCTATTGAGATTTGGGCTTTTTTCCTTTCTCTTTTTCTTTGTTTTATCAAGAACATCCACATAAATTCATTTTCATATATACATAAATATACATAAATATACATAAATATACATATATATATATATATATACAATTTTTTTCTCTAAAAAAAAGAGAGAGGATGGGAATCCAAACCTGATTGCAGTATACGCTTAGTTGGTTAAAACCCAGCCTACCTGGTAGAAATTCACACTTTATTCTCTTACTCTTACTTCCCTCTTATCAGCAAAACAATGGTTGCATAACAAGAGAACAGGCGATCTGCATGTTTTATTGCGAAGAGTATAATGAAA
The DNA here is from genome assembly GCA_025529335.1 of Rhizopus sp. PT2906. NCBI lineage: Eukaryota > Fungi > Mucoromycota > Mucoromycetes > Mucorales > Rhizopodaceae > Rhizopus > Rhizopus sp. PT2906. Next base: position 82,883 of record JAMYHX010000111.1, read on the forward strand.
AAAACGTTGCAAAGCTGACTAAGGAAGTTGATGCTATAAAGAATGTTGACATTTGTAATTTTGACTATCCCCTAGCTCCTTTTTTACTGTGCACGCGAACTATCAACCAAAACCCTTTTAAAATACACAAGTACCAGAAAAGAGAATTACTAGATGGGAACACACAAGGTAAGAACATTAATAATTCAATTTTCTATTTCTCCATATCAATTATATGAATCCCTCCTCTCTTTCTTTTTTTTCTTAGAAATGTTGCAATATATTTCTACCAACAAAAAAATATGTCTTGTAGTGCTGGATTATGCAGGTTTGACAACAGACCCAAATGATTTAAAAAAGTTTTTAGAGTAAGCTTTGAAAAATATGATTAATTTAAAGAAAATACTAAAAGGCCAACACTACATGCACCAGAAAATAAAATTAGTATGACATCACACTAATTTCTTGCTACATGCACCAGATTTAAACTCAGGTTCTTTATGCATAAATACTATGTTGAGCAGTTCTTGTTTAATTTTTATTGCTTGTACAAAATGCTGTTGTCATTTAGACCAAGGCTAATACGAACTGGCTCGTATAATGGCGAAAGAGAAGGCCAAATGAGCTTTCTTGGCTTTTTTTTCAAACGCAATTAAGTGCCAATGCTGCACATTACTCTGACTAAGGTACAGCATAATGGGTCGAAATTCATCTGGCGTTTCATTTCTGAAAGGCAAATACAAAGTATTTCCAGCTGTTTCAGAATACACAGCAACTAATCTGTTATATACGTCTGCTACGATCTGTGGGCAGCCGATCGAAGCAAACCAGCAATTACTTGGTGGTGTAAGATCGTAATTGCTTAGTATATGCCCAACATCTTCTTCTCTTATATAACCTACAGAACGAGCATTTAGTTGAGGACTATTTACAATACTTGAACTTAAGTATCTTTGTATATGCCGTCTTTGTTCTTTTGGAACCAGTCCTGCATCTCTTGTTTAACCCGCATTCGCAGATTTTCATCTCCATAAATGGCATGTGCGATGCACCGGAAACCACAGTTACCGTCCTCTATAGGATTTAAAACAAGCTCCATCTTCTTCTTTTGCGAGTCTTGTATGTTCAAAAAGCTTATAGGTTTGATAATTACTTTCATTGCTGCTAAGTCTCTACGATTATATTCAAAATTGACATTAATTTCATATAATTGTGAATACAACAGCAAAGTGATAATACCTTTCTGTTTCTTTCTTCTTTTTTTCTTCCTCTTTCTTTTCTATCTTCGCTTTCTTGACTTCTTTCGCAGCTATAATTTTGTGTAGTATATCTCTTCTTTTTGTGCCCTTAGGCTGTCCTTTGTTCTTTAAGCCAATTGGTGGTGGTAAGACATGCTTCAGGTTTTTGGCCTGCTTTGCTGCCACTACTCTTGTTATCTCTCTGATTAAATCTTTTTTGTCTTGAACTGACTTTAAAGAGTCAAAAACGTTCTTTGCAAAATCAAGCGTTGGTCACAAAGAGGGCGAGAACTGCTCTTCCGATACTATATTCAATGGATCTAAAAATGACATCAAGTTAGCTAACAGATAATAATAATACAGTGTATGCATATTACATTAAAGCTATTTGCCTTCTTATGTAAGGTTCTCTTCGCTTATTTCTTCTTCCTTTTCTTCTTCCTTTTCTTCTTCCTTTTCTTCTTCGTTCTCTTCTTCGTTCTCTTCTTCATTTTCTACTTCTTCTACATCTGGCTCAACTGTTAGAGCTTCATCAATTTGTATATTTTTTTCTATCTTTTCTTCTTTTTCTTCATTTTTTTTCAAGCCTTTTATTGTTTGATTATCTGTATTTTTTTGTGTATTTTCGTTATTTATGTCATTTGTTTTTTCATCATTTTCTACATCTTCTTATATGATAATGCTGTTAAATATAAGAGCTATATATGAACAAAAATTATTACCTTGTTCATCATCTATAATCTCTATTTCATCTTTTTCTATAATGCGCTCATCAGCACTTTTCTCTACTGCAAACCAAACAGCTATAGCTTGCGTTAGTAACGATGTAGCGCTTTTTTATATAATCATATATACCATCTTCTCCTTCATTGTAATCGATACGCCAACGTCTAGGTATAACTGACAATGGTATGTTTGAAGGGTATAATGCAAGTACATGCTTGCATGGTAAGTTGAAGTGAAGTCTTGCTGCGCAATTGCATGCTTCTTTGGGTTCGGTAGGAGTAGTGGAGGCTTTCATTTTGGCCAATTCGCTGAATATGCGATCTAGAGCAAATGCATGTATTTTTTGTATCAAGCCTGTAATTTTTTTGTATATATCTGATTGTTTTATATACTCGGCTCGATATGAAAGGCTTTCTATTGTGGATTTATGCTGTCGTTCGCTATTCTATTTTTATAATTGTGAGGGATTTTAGTCCATATGTATGTGCTTTTACAAGTAGATAAAGACAACTTACTCTTCTCTGTTACTATATTTATAGTGTTTGATGAGGAATGAATCGAATGTTTTAATGATGAATGCGATCTTTCGACTCTATTAGTAGATCTATTATTGAAGTGCATATGCTTGTGTGTGTGGAAATTGGTCCAATGTGCGCCTTCTTTCATCATCCTATCAATTTTGATGTTTTTAGAGAAAACAATTAATACAAACTTATACAATAGTCTTATATAACAAAGTAATTCTCACTTACAGATCAATATATTTTGTAGCTTTGTTTTCTTTGGCTGCACTAACCAAGTCAACTACTTCTTCTTTTCCATATGTAGTGGGTTTCTATGTTCAAGGCGAAGTTTTAGTTGGTTAACGTCATCTTACAAGCGATATTCTCACTCACAATGTTTTTTTTGTCTTCATTTTTCTTTAATATTTTTGCACGGCAGATACCGTCTTTCAGGAAGTATTCCTTCATCTCTTTGACAGCTTCATTCATCTGATCTTCTGTAGCTGCAGTCAACGCAATCTTCTGGAACATTGCTTGGATATCAAGTTTGATTAAATCTCTTTTATATTTATCTTTTTCTACCACCTCCTTCATCAAATTTATCTCAAAATTTCTTTGAAGGTGAATATAGCATAGCATATTCAAAGAAGTGGGAAATGCGACAGAAATGGCTGCTCTAAGAGCCTTATCATTATCTGTTACAATGACAGAAGGCAAAGGAAGCTTCTCCTTAACTGATTCTGGCCAAACAGCTTCTTTCAAGCAGTTTAATACCCATTGATAATTAAATGTCTGCTCTTCTCTTATCCAGACTCCAGCAATTTCGAATGTTGCTAAAGAGTCAACCTTCCTGGACATAACATTGCTTGTCCCAACAATGTTTACAAACACGAGTTTATGGATGTTCGACTTGTATGTTGCGTCGATTATCAAGCTTTCTGGCATACGTCTAGCCTTTAAGACTGAATTCTCATGGCAGAAGAACACCATATCTATTTCTTTGTTGTCGTTGATGTTGTAATCGACTATATAATTTTTCTTTTGAAGCCCAATGATGTAGTCATACATCTTGCCATTCTTGGACTTCACCAAATGATAGTACATGTTCTCCAAGCCCTTCTTTATCACATTGTCAATTTCTTTGGCCTGAAGAACATTAAAAACAGCCTGAGGGTTTAATCCAGATTCAAAAAGAGCTTTGATCTTTGTTTCAACAGCTCCAGACTGAGCGCGATATTTTGCATAAATATCTCTGGCTTTTGGGATGAGATGGTTGTGCTCAGTCGCCCAACTGTGGATGTACCAGCCACCAATTTTTCTAGGCTTAGCCTTGATATAGCATCCACACCCTATTTTCTGGCTGTTCTTCTTTCGCTTAGCGATTTCTTCTTCGTCCTTCTCTTGAACGTCAGTGGGTTCTTCATTGGTAATTCTACAAACACTGTAGTACTTGCAGACGAGCTTAATGGTGTACTCGCTGGAATTACGAGTGCTGAACACAATATTGTACTCTTTTCCGTACAAGTCGAAGGCCTCACTGTCATCGTCAAAAAAAACAAAGAAACCCTTCTAAATAAGGAAGGATTAACTGTTATCGTCAAAGAAAATAAAAGAGATCCTTCTAAATAAGGAAGGATTAATTGTCATTGTCAAAGAAAATAAAAGAAATCCTTCTAAATAAGGAAGGATTAATTGTCATCGTCAAAGAAAATAAAAGAAATCCTTCTAAATAAGGAAGGATTAACTGTCATCGTCAAAAAAAAACAAATCCTTCTAAGTTGTTCTGTTTGATAAACTAAAACACTCTGAATAATGTATACCCACATATAAAAGAACTTTATTAAGAAGTTTTACAGCACTAGGATTGGTTATTTTAATATATGTACGATTCATGAGTGGATATTTGGTACAAACAAGGTATAATAACAGCCTGATAGGCATGGTAATAGCATAAAATAAAAAAAGAAGCTTTTCAATATACAAATATTAATATCAGTATTGTTCATCATCAGGGGGAATGTAGGCGCTACTGCTGTCATTAATAGAAGCTTGTGATCTATCGATGCCATATTGTTTTGCTTCAAATATACTTCTTACTGTTTCTTCTCCTACCATCACCCTTCCAGCGTTCTCCTCTCTTAGAAGCCCTTCAATTTCGTCCTGTTCTTTCAAAAGTTGCTATAAAATAATTTATTATTAGCTATTGTGTCCATATATAAACATCACCATCATATATATCATTATTACAATCGGATCATATGCATACCTCGAAATCTGCAAGCAGCTCAAAGACTTGAATCCAGTTATAACGTTCCTGATAAGAAATCGGAATCGTAGCACTGTGTCTCTCTTCAAAAACGAACTTTTTATCTTTATCCATTGATAAAACTGACAAAGTAATCTTCCGCTTAATTACTTGAATGCTGATAGCCATGTATTTAACAAACGTTTCGAATCGAGCATTCTTCAAATCATATGCCTTTAATACAAGGATTGAGGTCAAGATTCTAATCAATTTTAATGCATCATCTTGTGTATGACTTTGATCTTCGTTTGCTCCGCCCGACGAAGCTTCAAAAACAACACGTTCATCATCCATATGACCGACTAAGGTTGAATAGCCAAGACCATCAGCAAAACTAGAAGTTGCTCGTTGAATATCAATGGCTAAGAATAAAACCGTTTGTAAGCTTTTAATTGTCTTCTCGCACCTATAAGATTATGATTAAGCACCAATGATTGGTTTCTATGTTCAACAAAGCACTAATTATTTGTATGACAACTTACCACTCGAAATGAATGTTTTGATGGTGATTTTCGAAAGCAGAAAAAATCGGTATCACCCTGTCAGCGAAAAAAGTTCTTTCATGATTAGAATATATTGGTGTTGTGCGGAAACATTTAGATGAGAAGTCAAGAAGAATATGTTTCACCATACGATAAAAATTTTAATTATCTTGAGTAGTGCTAGCAGGATCAAGATTTGGATAAACATATTCAAATAACTCAACATGAGTCTTACAAGACGAAAGAGCGTGCTTCAGGATATCCAAAATATTTGAATGATGATCAATCATGGAAGAAATACTTTGTTGATTGTCTTGATGTGTTCGAACAACTGCGGCATCTTCTTCTGACATATCTTCAATGCTTTGCATTCTGAAAATATAATGCTTAGATAATTTCTCTCTATCTGCTTTTGGTATTCTTGGAGTATTCAACGGAATAACCTTAGTTGATAATGTTGTATCAAAGATGATAGTTTTTGATCCTCTTATAATTTTGATCTAAAAAAAAAGATAGACAATATTATGTGAACAACTTGTACACTTGTTTTATTTTCTTTAATATGGCATCTATATACACACCTTTGTGCTTTCAAGACTATTATCACTTGAATGTTTGTAACTTGTTGCTGCTGTTGTTGTGACAGACAAAGGATTTGTGCTAGAAATAGGAGATAAGAAGGTCGTGCCAGCAGTAGACGATGACGATGTAGATGGGTTGGAATCAGAGGATGAAGAAACTGGCGATGTTGAATTTGATGAAGGTATATTCAAGTGTGTATTGAAATGTGTTCGAAGACTATCAATAGAAAAATGAAGATCATTGCAGATTGCACAAACAAATATTAACGAGTAGCGTAAATTTGGTTGCTTTTGGATAGTGGCTATAGAAATAAATTGATAACTGCCAAAAAAAAGTGTTTATGAATTAGCAAATTGGAAAAAAAAAAAAAAAAAAAAGCGAGAAAAAATTCTTACAAGTTGGAACCACGCGTTTCATTTTTGACTAGAGGACGCTGTGGTGGTAAGTTGGAAACTAATTATAAAAATGTTAAAAAAATATTGTTTAAAGCATTTACACTCTTATATGAACATACTTTCGTGTTTTTTAATATGATTATATAGTGTGGTGCGATTAGTCTTGTCTTCTTGACAGACATGGCAACGAAATGTACGCAATACACAATTCATAAATTCAACAGAAGATAAAGAAAAGAAATACTACTAAAACAGGAAAGATTTCTTCGTTTTTTTTTTTTTTGACGACCATTTTCTTGAGCCTTATTTTTTGAAGTTTATTTTACTTTATAATGATGTTAAAGAATATTTATATAGAAACCTTATTCCAGCAGCTGTGAAACTGGTTAACAAAATACTGAATGATATTTTGAAGGTATTCAACAGGCACGGCCTCACTAGCTTCGATAATTCTTGTAGTAAGTGTTTCAACATCTTTGAGCATATTGCGTTTTATTTTCCCTTTAAGAATTGCACGAAAATTTTCGATAGGGTTAAGTTCGGGCGAATAGAGAGGAAGGCACAAAAGCTGTTCCCAAGCAGATATTTTTTATGGTTAATTTGAAAAATTGCAAAAGTTTCCCTAATGCTGCTATTTGATTTTTCACAATACGCTATTTAGAAATTTTATACACGCTCATTGAGATTTTGAGAACCGCTGATTGGATAATTTTTTTCACGCTTATTGATTTTTGAAATCCGCCATTTGGGACCGTACGTACTGTCTCGTTTTCTTCCTTTTCATTATAGAAAATGTCTCCTGTTATCATTATCACAGGTGCTTCCCGTGGCATCGGCAAAGCAGCAACCTTGCAAGCTTTGACAAAATTTAACGCTCAAGTTGTTGCGGTTGCTCGAAGCAGCGACGCGTTAAAAGAACTTGCGGACGAGGTTTCAAAGGAACATCGCGATCGACTTGAACTTGTTGTAGGCGATGTGACTAAAGAAGAAACAGCCAAGAAAGCAGTTGACTGCGCTATTGAGAAGTTTGGTCACTTGGATTCAGTCATTGCAAATGCTGGGTAATATGAAAGTCACACACACAATTATACGTTGTTCTAATGCTTCTCCATTGTAGCGTCCTTGAACCAATAGCTACTGTTGCTGAAGGTTCTGTTGAAGAATGGAAGAGGTAATTTACATGATTTAAGAGAGACAAAAACAAAATATTAAAATAGCCCATAGATTGTATGATGTCAACGTGTTCTCTGTCATTACACTTGCTCAAGCTGCTCTTCCTCATATCAGAAAGTCTCAAAAAGGTTCCATTGTCATTGTCTCATCTGGTGCAGCCATGAAGGGCTACAGAGGCTGGGGTGCTTATGGAAGGTAACAAAAAAATGACCTTGATAATTCCTCATTGTAAATTTATGCTTTTTTTTTTATAAAAAAAAAACAGTTCAAAGGCTGCTGTCAATCATCTTGCAAGCACATTGGCAGTGGAAGAAGAAGGTGTTACCACTATCGCTCTCCGTCCAGGTGTAGTGGATACGGATATGCAAACAACGATTCGTGCCTCTGGTGAGAAAGCTATGGGACAAGATCACGCTAAATTTGTTCAACTTCACAGCCAAGGAAATTTAATTAAGCCAGAAACGCCTGGCTATGTCTTGGCTGCATTGGCTAATGATCCTCCTAAAGAACTGTCTGGACGGTTTCATAGTTGGGATGATGAACAATTGAAACGTTTCCAACCATAAAAAAATAAACTTTTTTCGAGTGCTTTTATTTTATTTCTTTATCGACTTTGAACCAAATCGTCAATCTTCATGATCATCTTGACAGTTTCGGCAGATAACTCGAGAGCACTGGAGGTAACTAATAGTGGCTGAACAACGTTTTCATCCAAAATATTGGAAATGGTACCCTTCTTGACGTTAATACCAGCTGTCTTTTCACCCAATGCGTGCTTATTTCTGAGTTCGGTGACAATAGCAATTGGATTTAAACCTGCGTTTTCTGCCAAGGTGGTAGGAATGACTTCGAGTGCTTCGGCAAAGGCCTGGAAACAGTATTGTTCCATTCCAGTTAATGTCTTGGCGTATTCCATCAATTTTTGAGAAACCTCAATCTCAGGAGCACCACCACCAGCTATCAAGAACTTCTTCTTTACCAAGCATCGAACGACACACAAGGCATCATGCAATGAGCGATGGGATTCTTCAAGCACAAGCGAGTTTGCACCACGACAGATGACCGAGACCGTCTTACCAGCATGCTTCATGCCCGTTACTTTTATGATACGAGCACCAGCATTCTCTGATTCTTCTATAAGGTCTGCATAACCCAACTTGTCATCTGTGAAGGACTCAATATCTGCTACAGGCTTGCATCCGAGTGATTTAGCAATAAATTCAATTTCGTCACGTTCGACATCCTTCACAACCATAATCTTCAATTTAGCCAAGAAATGAAGAGCGAGATCACTCACAGCATCTCGTAGGATTGATTTTTGAATAAGAAGTACATTGCAGCCACTCTTCTTAATCTTTTTGCACATATTTAAAAGGTATTGACGTTCTTCTTTCAGGATCTTGTCCATTTGTCTATAATCATTAACAACAATTTGATTCTCCATGTCTGGCTTGGGAGGTGACAGTTGGAACTGGATGAGGCCAATCTTTGCCTTTTCAACACGGCTGGGACCACCAGCAGAACGAACAGAAGTCTGGTTAAGGACGAGGCCATCGACGAGTTCGGTATCATCGATTGTGCCGCCTACTTTCTTGACAACACGGATATCCTTCAAATTGACATTGTTGGCAATAGCTGGGTCAATGACACGAACGACTGCATCTACAGCAATAGGAGCCAACAGAGTAGAATATTGAGAGACAATCTTGGAGTTGAGAGATGTTGAAGCAGCTCGTAAAAGGGAATTACGATCACTTAGATCCACAGGTGTAGCCATCTCTGTAAGGAATTCAACTGATTTTGCGGCCGCTCTTTGAAATGATTCCGCAATAATGGTGGGGTGAATACCTTTGTTAAGCATCTTTTCTGCTGCTGTCAATAAGGAACTACATAATACTACAACAGAGGTTGTGCCATCGCCTGCTTCAACATCTTGAGCAGCAGATAAATCAACAAGCTACATAAATATCATTAGCACACAAGGAAAAGTAAAGCAATAAAGAAAGGGTACATGCCATTTTAGCAGCTGGATGGAGAACAGCCATGTGCTTGAGAATAGTAGCACCATCATTTGTGATGACAACTTCGCCGTTACCAGTTTGAATCTATATTAAATATTAACTTTCGACATTATTAAATAAATTAGTAAATATAATCACCATCTTGTCCATTCCTCGAGGACCTAAGGAAGTACGGATGGCGTCCCCAACAGCTAATGTTCAAATCAGTTAATACATCATATACGCGCATATTCAAGAGTTAAAAAGATGTACCTTTGGCAGCAATAATGTTAGACATGCGAACCTCCATTGGCTTTTCTCTATCTTGAAACTTTCCGGCTTGTGAAGCTGCTGATGGTTTTGCTACTTGTGCCATTGTGATTACTGGGGAAATAAAAAGATGATTAAAAAATTTTAGAGAGAGAAAATAAAAGAAAGGAGAGGAAGATGGAGTTTAAAATGCTTCTATTTGACATTGTACTTTTCGAGCATAATAACGCGAGTTTACAACGTGTTTTTAGGTAGTCTATATTTTTACTTACTCAAGTCAAAAAAGCTTTACTATCAAAATGATGATCTATTTGCTTATAAAAAAGAGAAAATCAATCAACTCAACAAACTAGAATATAATAAGGGTATTCACTGTAGTTTGGGTACGATCATTCTAGAGACTTGGTTTTTAGCAGTACATTATACACTATGCTTAAAAGATAGCATGAAAGGGACTGGATGATATCGCTCTGTTGATCGATAATATAACTGTATTTTTGAAGGGTATTACTACAAGTAATGATAGCCTGTATGCATACTGCTTTATGTCGTCTATGCAAATGCAAGAATCTGTAAGGTTAAGACCTACTCCTTTGATTTAATGCTACCTACAGTATCAGCAAAAGGGTAAGTAATGTTCTGTACAGTACTATCATCAGAGGTAATTACAATGACAAGTTATGGCAGGTTTTAGCGTGTACAGCTCCGCGTATATGGCGCTTCTATTGGTACCATATTATACATAGACAACCATTTTCGTCCTTTGAGATATCACATACAGCTGCTAAAGCTCTAAGCCCATTTCTTGGACACGTAGAACTTGATTAAATCGTTATTGTAATTTACTTATTCAGTTCACTCCTCTTGCCATGATGTGTGGTACTATAATAAAACAAAAAAAAAAAAAACGGTGCTGTATATGTATGGTGTGCCTAGTGCTGTTTGCTGTGTAAATATTGTACAAGAGAGCCATTAAACGTCACCTCCCTAATTTCCATTTATGATAACTCATTGTCTCTCTGATCATCGGCAAAAAGCAACAATTTTTTTGAGGCTGAAGGTCACTGTCAAAATGGGCTTTTCGTCCATTATTCGTCACTCTCCTTCTTCCAGAAACATACATGATATTTAGCACTCAGGTTTGATCCACATACTCGTCACAACGGTAGACCGTCCCAGACCATATACATTTTTAACTAACGAGAGACAAATCCGCTTCATATTCATACATCATATACAGTAATTTCTGTAAGATATTCTACGTTATTATTTTATTGATAGGAATGCCTTAATATAAAATATTCCACGAGGAAAGCGCTTGTACACGTCTGTTACGCTATAGAAGAAGATATAGGAATCGTATCAATTAACTGGTCGAAGCTCTATGACCATATTGAGCAAAGGTCACAATCACTACTTCTGATTGTGCCCAAATTGTCGCTGATGTGTTTAAGCGCTCAATAACCATATACTAAGTCATTAAATATGTGGGAATATCTGTAACAAAACGAATAAAGTTGCAAGCAACAGTTCTCTAGCTGAAGCAAACATTCTTTTTATTTCAAATAGACAACTCAATAGCAAAAGTTGTCATAATTGCCCCAATATTTATAATTAACTTTACTTTAAAATAAATAAACGCCTTCATCTTCATAATTCTATAAAGCTATTTGGTAATAGATTGTGATGCATAGTAACAATTAGATCATTGAAAATGTTGTTAATAATTTAAAGATATCCTTGTAGACAATATCGCAAAAAAAAAGCTTTATATTTATGAAACTTAAAAGTCATCTCTGTTTCTAGAAGGAAGGAGTGACAAATAATGGACCAAAACCCATTTTGACAGTGACCTTCAGCCTCTAAAAAGGGAAACACTACGCACACGCGAAAATGCACGCAAAAACACAATGGGCACACCAGAACAGAGGGTTTCATTTATTTGTATAAAACATCATTGTCTTGCATGCCGGTTTTTATACAGGATGACTCATATAATGATAACAAACTTGGTCAAATTAACTTTCTATACTTCTTTTCAATCTACCAGGTACCATGGTTGGTCTAAAGGTCTCAGGTGACTTGGGTCAAAATGGCAGGTACATCGTATTACTTGATGTCTCAAAGCATATAGATCTATTATATACATCTGCAACTCATTGAATACAATCCAAAGAATTGAACCAACAATTAAGTGGAGAAGCAGGGTTATAACTACTAAGGATTCTTTCAACGTCCGTGTAATGCTCATCTTATCTACAAATTTCAATTTACTTTAGCATTCACTTTTAAAATAAAGTATTTTGTACGCATACCTTTGTATAATCCATGTTTGTGCAAGTCAAATCGTTCCTTAGTTTCTCGCTTAACTCTCGTGTGAACATAAGGTCATATCAACTAGCCACAAAGTGAGATGCTTGTCGTATTTGTACGTTTATATCAAAAGATTATAAACAACTTGACTCAATATAATCAATATATTTCGTACACAAGCCAAAGTCATCTTAAGTACTAATATAATACAGAACATTAAGCCCACAACACTGATTCATGGCATAATCTATAGTAGTTGATGACATGTCATATCTAATATGCAATTAGTTGACAATGACTCATTCCATCTTCTTATTCCAAATCTTTCCCGAATTAAAACTACTTATTGACCGACTATCACAGCATTCATAGTGTTTTTGCGTGTGTATAAGAAAAACCAGGGCTTTGCTATTTATAAAATATCATTCTTTCATCATAGACGACTTCTTAGAGTTTTTCTTTTAGACGACACTTGGATTTGTACCTGATCAATTGTTGATCTGAGAGCTGAAACATAGATACAAACAGGAGAGGATTTATTCCGGGGAACCTTATTTAAACCTTTAAATGTAATAAAAGGTAAATTTCTATTCCAGTTCTATTGTTATGTCATTGTAAAGTTTCATCTTATCTTATTGTACTCATTGGTCCTCTACTTGTCTCAGTGAAGCTTTACTGACAACATTGGATCATGGATATTTTAATGCAAAGACTATAAAGTTATTCATCATTTGTAAGTCAGTATTTATTTTTTGTATAGCTCTTTATCAGATCAGAAGTAAATCATGCCTGCATGAATGATGCTGTTCAAGCTCTATTGCATAATTTATAATGTCTTATTTTGTAACACTAGACAAACCACACCTACACTCAATACTATGTATAGCACTGAAGTATAAGAGAAGCATGTGTTGATAAATCTGTAACAATCTCTTTATTATGTTGAGAGTTCATCATTAAAAATAGTTTCATTTTATAAGAAAACAGGATTATTCCATGAATATATCACGGCTAATGAGTATTCGGCATGACGCATCTATAAGAATAACGCATTTTGTGGTTAATCTTTTCTTTTGCTTTTCTTTCTTCAAAGGATAATAACGGTAAGCAAACCAAAAAAAAAAGCTATATAAAGGTCACACTAATTTTATTTTCGTGTGTATTTTCGCGTGTGCTTAGTGTTATCATAAATGGAAATTAAGGAGGTGACTTTTGATGGCTCTCTTGTACAAATAGCAAAGCTCGAGTTTTTGCGCGCGTGCAGTGTTCCATCTACACAAATAATTACAAAAGAAATGACTTCAGCTGTTAGAAAATCATGTTTGAATAATTTAAAAGGTTCTTTTCTGGCCAATACTACATGCACCAGAAAATGCACCAGAAAATAAGCTAATGCTACGGGCGCTTAATTGGGGCGCTACCTATGTTGTCACTTTACAACATCACATTACCAAAGTCTCTGCTTAACCTAAGGCTGTCCGGTTCACTCTCTCTGATATAAAATACGATGTTATCATAACTACACGTGTTCTTGCATCTTTGTTGGTAGAACTGACAACATAAAATTAGAATAAATAACAATATTTCTTTTTTTATCTCTCTCTCTTCTTCTTGAAAAGAAACAAGTCATGTTTAGCTTGACGCTACACATTCAAAGGTTTTGTTAGGTGATATCATAGGTAATAGGTAGAGGTAGTGCCTGTAATATTAGTTTAATTTCTGGTACATGTAGTGTTTCCCTTTTCTAATTCCAGATGAACTCAGAAAGGAATTAGACATAGATGAAAGCGTATTTATCGTCGATATCTTATATTAGAATATGATGATAAAAAGTGTAAATCAGATCTCAAATATGACAGAAAGTAAGTATGTAATGATGGGTTATTTGAAGGATTTAAAGCCTACAGTTACGTTGTTGAATTAATATAATTAAAATATCCATAAATGATGACAGATAAAAGAAATTGTTCATTATTTTTAAGCATCTTGAATGGAAATCGTTAATAAAATATTTGATGTTGTATAAGAGTTTATGAAGCACTACAGCGCGAGGTAGTCCTTAAATTAAAGCAATGCACTAATATTAGTGCATTTTTTCAGACTTTACACTTCTTTTTCCTTTTTCGTCATGACCGTGCTTAAGGCTGCCTTGTCAAAAAGTACAGAAAAACTTCGAAGACATGCTTATTTCTTTTTATTTTGAGATCAAGCCGTAATCCTTCTTTGTGTTCACGCGCTTTGGTGTGAAGAAGATCGAAGAGGGAAACAGGAGATTTCTTCGTGGTGGTAACTGCATACGAGATTGGATACCACTTGTTGTATTTGCGGTAGCTCTTGTTCTTTAGAATATCTTGGATGCTTTTTTCACGCTTGATTTCAAATAACAGATATGATTTACAAAGAAAATAATTTGATCCATTGTGTTGCAAGAAAGAAATTCATGTAAATCATCTTCGTCACCTGGTAAAAAATATATCATCTTCTGCAAGTTTCAAGGCTACAACCAGCATCTTCATATTGGACTATTTTATAGAAATAACCTTGTAAACCAGCCATATCGATGCCAATTGTGTATATACGTTCTTTTTGATTATTGGGCATGTGCTGTAATAACAAATAAAGTATGACTTTTTTACCCGGATGTTCTTGTTAAGTTGGATATTCTTTATATCGTTACTGATATTCTCTGGCTTTATCTCTGCTGAACATATATCAATCATCGAAGGCTTGTTCTTATCGTCGTATAAGGTGCACCCAAAAGAGAAGTCCAGCCGACGGCCCATCACAGTGCTACTGACATCACCAAATTCAGCTTTAATGTCCTGTCTCTAAAACTTAGATGCTAACGAGCATTGTTCTCCTCTATTTTTGTAAATTTCGCATTAAAGTGCTATTGAAGTAACAAAATCGTTATAGACTTACTGTCTCATTAACGCGTCTTTTCCACGAAACATTATACTAAAGATCGTTTCCAATGGGAAACACTACATGCACCAGAAATTAGACTAATACTACGGGTGCAACTCTATTCATTACCTATGATGTAGACCAACAAAGCTTTTCAACGTATTTGTTTATTTTCAGGAAGAAAGAGGTAAAAAAGAAATGCTGTTCTTTATTATTTATTTATTATTTATGTTGCCAGTTGATCAACAAAGATGCAAGAACACGCGTAATTATGATAACATCGTATTTTATATCAGAGAGAGTGAACCGGACAGCCTTAGGTTAAGCAGAGACTTTGGTAATGTGATGTTGTAAAGTGACAACATAGGTAGCGCCCCAATTAAGCGCCCGTAGCATTAGCCATGATATAAGCATAAATAATGCCAATGACGACAATAATATAAATAGCAGTCATAGATTCTCTACCCAAGTAAACTCATACACAAACTCAATTTTATAATGTTCAGCTCTTCTTAGAAAAGAATCTAATTCGCAAGTCATCGACTTAATAGCCTTTTTACAGTAACAACTAAAGCTGAATACAACAAAGAATTCAGAAGAAGCAATCACATTGTGAGATTCTATGGCTATAGCCAAAAGTAAGTGTTAAAACGTTTAAATACGTAAACTATAATCTTACTCACTGTCACAATAGGAAGTATGTTGGCTTTGTACAATTTTTCTTTAAGCATATTCAAGATGGAGTTGCCAGATTTTTAGTTTACATTGAATTACCCAAGGTGATGAGACAATGCAGTTATGACAAGTCCATTGTTATGGTTCAGTTGCACGAAAGTGAAGTAGAAGAAAGAAGATACATTGTTGTTGATATTGAAAGCATTATTTGTCAAGTTGGTCTCGTAATTGCACCTGAAGGAAAGAATTTATATAAAGTCATTACTCCTTATTCAATGTTGTTATAGAATGTCACTTACAGTATATATATATTATTTATAGATATCAATAAAGTATATTTTATGTTTATAATAACTGGTTGTTGTTTTAGTGATGCTCTACAGGTTTTATTAGTATTGAAATGTTGTCATTGTTTTAGGTTAAGAATTACAATCATAATGTAAAAGTTGTTTTTCTTTTTTCTACTATTGTATTAACTATTGCTGACAGGCAGAAGTAGAGAGTAAGTGAAGCTGAACTAAAGTGTTGTTACTTTGAGTATGATTGAAGAGTGATTTGTAAAAAAAAAAAAAAAATAAAGAAAAGAAAAGAAAAATAAAGCTTCACAGCAGTTATTCTTTTTTAAATTGAACTCACCACACACACAACTCCACTAACTCTCTCTCAGTTGTACGTTTACAAAATAAATATGGTAACTCATCAGAGGCAATGTTCGCTTTTTCACTAATGTCTACAACATCATTTCCTTACAACACCTAATAATACCCTTTCCTTCAGCTTTTAATAAGAGAAACAATGCCCTTTCAAAATAAACCGTTGTTTATTTATCTCTTCTAGACTGCATTCATATTCATGTCTGTTCATTAGATGCCATACGTGTCTGCATTCGCTGTTGTTGTAATTACTCCACAACTTAAGAGTATTTCGCTGCTTCTACTCTTCTTTTGACCCCGGGTTTTACTTACCTTAAGAGACATTCCTTTCCTTATTTCTAACTTTCACTAATTACTGTTGTTATTCCTCATTATTTGCACATGTACATTCTTCTGTGTCATCATTCATAGACAATTTTGTAAACGTTACATTCTTCTACGAATCTCCTACTTGTAATATTTTCAAGCTGTCTCCAAGTAATTAAACAGTAAAACGCCAATCTCTTCTCCTATTTATTAATTCTGCTTCATTACCATTACTGCTTTTTGCATTTGTTTTCATAAATTATTCTTATTTGAAGGAAAAAGGAAGAAAAGGGCTTTAAAAACAAATTTCTTCACTGGCTTAAAGAAAGTTATGAATATTTTCTAAGTTCACCATCCGTGCAAAATTCACGGTTAATTTCACGGATTTGACACGGTTCCTGATCAACCTCATTACTTCAAATCAGATATGTGCCAAATGAACTAAGAAAAGCTATAGAATCTGTCTCTAAAAAACTAAAAACGTTGTACTGTCAACTAATCGTCCTTTCATCTGTGCAATTGCCATCCTTTTAACATTGTTTCTTTTCTATGACAATTGTTACTCAAAAAATAAACAAATCTGATTGGCTCTTATTTCAAAACCGTGAAATTTTCGCGGTTTACGCACGGTTGGCACGGTTCTGTGCGCCATAGTGGGGACCTATCTTTTACATTAGCCCACAATGTCTACTGGTTTCCCTACTGTTTTTGATATTTTGGAGATTGCCCGCACACCTTCTGCCGCATTTAAGTAAATATTTGGATTTGTCAGTGATTGGGTGTTGTGATTTAATGGTGCGTTCCAGTTTCCTCAAGGATCAGGGAGCCTTTTTCATGCGTCGCAACTGTAAGTTTGGTAATCCTATGAATGCGATCAACTACAAGTCTCGTGGTTTGGCATGGAAGTGCTCCTATCGTACGTGTCCTTGTGGTCATAGTCGTGTTTCG
>JAMYHX010000112.1:0-99335 GCA_025529335.1 Rhizopus sp. PT2906
GCTTAGACGATGATTCTCCGTCCTAGTTATCGCTAGGACACATCTAGATGCCTTCGGGGTAAGTTGTATACATATAAAAATGTTCTTACATAACTAACTGTATAACTCTGTATTCTCTCTCCTTGGTACTTATTATTCTCATTTGTATGCCGCCTCCTTTTATGTATTTTATTGTTTTCATACACGTCATAATTTTATCCTCTTTCTGAAATTTATTTTTTGATAAAACAGTAGTAGAAAAAGGAAAAAAAAAAAAAGGCGTTGATCACATTACGGCCGATTTAATATAAAATTAATAATTTACAATTCGACACGCGGAATGTTACACGAATACGTCATGAAAACCCAGCATTGGTCGTGATATCTGCAGAAATGATTGTTAGTAGCGTATGATAGTAAGCTTTGGTTCAACTCATCAATTAAGATGTCATTTTCTTCAATCTAAAGAAAAATCAAAATCAATTTAAAGTGAACACAAATAAGACATAATGCGAACTTTACGCTAACCCTGGAACGTAAACCCATTCAGATGTCAGCAGACAAAATGAACCGTGTCATCCAAGCACCAATAAATTCATTGATCAGGTTGCTTCTAAAAGCTTTGTTCAACCAAGCTCTATCTTGTTTCTGCAAAGGCTATATAAGAACACGGTTATGTTAATAGGGAGACCTAAATAAAAATTCGAATATGTACAGTCCGGCTGGTGGATATTGTCGGCCACAGAAAAATGAAATTGGCGGTTATAAAGCATAATAAGAGGAAAAAAAATGTTGCCAGGTTTAATTCATAGCACTTAACCATATTTCAATTAATAGAGTTATAGTGTTTCGGTTCTCGTAGCATTTCAGTTGATTTGTAGTTAGAATTAGTAGGTATTCATTCAATGAAAAGCTTTAGAATAGTGTTCGTTTATAGCAATTTATAATTTGACGTTTGGAATGAAGGCAAAAGCTATAAGGATCACTAAAACGAACATCGTTACATGCATCACCAATTCTACAAGATAATGTCTCTTCTTTCATCAAGCCATGGCGCTTCATTTTTCCTTTCACTAAAGCCCAGAACTGTTCAATAGGGTTTAGCTCAGGCGAGTAAGGGGGGAAATACATTACTCTATAATCTCTATCATCGTGTTTTCAAATCATCAGTTTCGATTTATGGATACTAGCATTATCTATCACTAAATAACTACCCTTTAAAGATTCATCCTCATCCATAATATCAAGGAGCTCATTGATAAACTTAATAAAATGAGCAGCTGTTGTACCTTTTGGAGCTAATTTTGCATCAACTGCACTGGTGTCATCCTCCCGGATTCCTTCATCATCGTTAGCCTCAGCTATACCCCTTTTCTTTCCTATGTTACTTTTTATCTTCTTTTTGGCAACAGTGTCTGTTTCAGGTTTGGGTTTTTTTCAAAACGACATGAAGCACTACGAACAATAACCATGTGAGAAATTACTCTTGTTTTCGCAGTTTTAACCACAGCGCGAGTTCCAGTTGGTGATCTAGCCCAGTTATTTCTTATATTTATATGGAAACCAGCTCCATCAATAAACATACAGTTATTTGTATAGTCCAGATCTTTTTCCTTCCAGCCCATGAACCACTCGTATCTTGTCTGCAGACTTACACCAGAGTTCCTAGCTCCGGCTTCAAAATGAGGTTTCTTAATGATAGTGTTCCTCAAAAGATGATTGAGTTGCGGCTTTGATATATAAAAGTCTTGGAGCTGTTTAATCAACTCTTCTATAACGTCGTCAGCACCAATCTGAGGATCATCATCTACCAAGTTTTTTTTTTATAAAATCCTTGTGTTCCTCAGTAAAGGCGTTTTTAGGTCCACTATTATTCTTCGGTTTCTTGTAGGGTACTTCTCCCGTCTTTTGGTATGTTTTTCACTATCTTTCCGTAGTACGTGGATTAATCAAATTATCTGTTAGTTTATTACACGTAAAATGAGAATTTGATACCTTTATTGATGCTTTTTTATGATATAAATGTATCGAATTTACTACGTGATTATCGTAATGAAGCTATTAAAGGCGCTCAAATGCGGGAGATGTTGTCCAATAGTCGGATACTGTAAGTTGTAATAGTTTTTATTCTGTTAGGTTATTAACGCTTGCACTTGCTTGTCTTTTTAGCTCTTTATCGTACATATTCTTATTAACAAAAACGTATCCTTGTATCCTATCCAAAATGAACGCAATAGAGAAACCAGTCATTACAAGGAACTTAGGTGTTCAGAATAATTACAAATCAGTTGATGAAAAAGGTAGTTATAAGATGTCACAGAATAAATAAGAAATTGCAAGAGGATGGCCTTGACGAAAACAAATACGGCAACCGACTAGATGAAATGATGATGCGTTGTGACAATCAAGGTGAAAAAGTTACTGTGAAGGTTATTTCTTCCCTCCAATATACAGTTTTGAACAATAGTAGCAAAAAAAGAACCCGAATCAAAGTTGATATAGAAACCTTACGACCTTCATTTTAAATTGTATCGTACTCAAGACAAAAGGCATAAAAACTGAATAGTGTATATCATATATGTAAATAATATGGTAGATTTTAATCACAGACACAATCCTTAGGATGGCATAACGAATGGTATCAAATAAGAAGGCAAGCCATGATCCCAGACTTCACCTTATATTCGGATCCACTTACTGTGACCAATTTTGAGCTATTCGTTGTTGAAGTTAAAAAGTCAGGAAGCTTTTCTAATGGCCACTTAGAAACAGATATTGTAAAACTCGGTAAAGAAATGCAGTTGGCTTTGGACAAGTTCATCGAAAAGAAAGTAAAGAGTCCAAAGGTTGTTGCTCTATTAGTGGAATGCAATAAGGTTGGTTTTAGCAATTCCACTTAAATATATTACCAAGTACATATGAAATAGGTTATAAAGCAACAGCCTTTAAAATGGACTTACTATACAACGAACAGTATCGAATGATTGAGTTGAACAGTTTTTTCGTTGTAAGAAATATCATTAATGGCTCTATGCTTGTTCCAGGTATTATAGAAAAAGTGTATCAACTCCAGGTAAAATATAATATTAATCCAACGATTATCTACGCAAAAGGTGATATTTTAACTATTTAAAATAGGCCATCATTCAAGGCACACTGCAAAGATTATATAACAAGAAAATGCTATGAGATTTATGTTTAGATACGAGATGATGACTAATGTTGTTGCCATTCAACCTTTTTATTGAAGAAAACATGGAGTCATGAAGTGATAAAGTCAGGTACATTAGTGCTAGTTTTGCCAGCTCATGGATATCTCAAAAAGCGAGTACTATCGCTGAAAAAAAAAAGGGGGGGATTGGCCAAAGCTTGTGTACAATTTGATTTACCATAAATAAGGCTGAAAGATTATTCCTTTTGATCAAGATAGAGTATTGGCTAGAGATGCCCTGTCAGGGCAATAATGGTGGTACTAACAGTCTTATTGCATATAAATATACTATCGATATCATTAAACAGTCATTAATAAAGTTGTTGCAAGTTATTAAAAAGGCTGATTAACTATGAAAAAAAAGGAGAGAAAGAA
The DNA here is from genome assembly GCA_025529335.1 of Rhizopus sp. PT2906. Taxonomy (NCBI): domain Eukaryota; kingdom Fungi; phylum Mucoromycota; class Mucoromycetes; order Mucorales; family Rhizopodaceae; genus Rhizopus; species Rhizopus sp. PT2906. The sequence goes on from JAMYHX010000112.1 coordinate 3,566, forward strand.
AGAGCAAAGTAGTTGACATTAAACAAAAGAATACAAATGTCAAGTTTGCAATCGTGCGTAAAATGGTATTTCATGTGAAAATAAGTAAAATTTCAAAGATGGAGTGACGTTTACAACAGGCACAGTCGGAGATGTAACATGCGTGTGAGATTAAATATCCAGGCATCTTCTCTATCTCTCTTTTCTCTCTTGTTTCTTTTTTCACAGTTTAACATGTTCGCTTCTGTCACATCACGCATTGCTCTTCAAGTAAACACAAAAAGAAAAAGGCGAAGAGAGAGAGAGGGGAAAGGGGCTTATCTATTTCTTTCTTTAGACTCGTTCAACACTTGCTCAACGTTTCTATGCAACGGGTGCTGGTGTCAATACCCTTTTATATGTTGAGCATAAAGACGGAGCAATCAGTGGAGCCACATTAAACGCTTTGACTGCTGCCAAAAAACTCAGTGGCTCTGTCACCGCTTTAGTTGCTGGTGATGCCCCTGAAGGCGTCGCTAAAGAGGTTGCCAAGTTAGAAGGTGTATCCAAAGTGTTGACTGCCAAAGACGCTGCTTATGCTCATGCCTTACCTGAAGATATTGCTCCTCTTCTTGCCGAAGTACAAGCCAAGAACGGATTCACCCATTTGATTACTGGCCATACAGCTGGTGGCAAGAACGTGTTCCCCCGTGCTGCTGCTTTATTGGATGTTGCTGCCATTTCAGATATTACTGCCATCGAAAGTGAAGATACCTTTGTTCGTCCCATTTATGCTGGTAATGTGTTTGTGTATGTATTGAATCGTTGAATTAAAAGTGATATGTTAGGTAACGCCATCGCTACTGTGAAGACTAATGATAAGGTCAAGGTCATTACTGTCCGTGGAACTGCTTTCGAAGCCACCTCTGCCACTCAAGATGCTGCCCCCGAAGAAGCTGTTTCTCCTTCTGAAAAGCTCGGTTTGACTCAATGGGAAGGCGAAGAGATCCAAAAGAGTGACCGTCCTGATCTTGGAAGCGCCAAACGTGTGATCAGTGGTGGTCGTGGTATGAAGAATGGTGAAAACTTCAAGTTGTTGTATGATTTAGCAGACAAGATCGGTGCAGCTGGTAAATATGTCACGTGCCTGTGAGAATATAAAAGATGAGCTGACAAACATTCATAGTCGGTGCCTCTCGTGCTGCTGTTGATGCTGGATTCGTCGACAACTCTTTGCAAGTGGGTCAAACTGGTAAAATCGTTGCACCTGGTAAGTAGACAGAAGCAAGTCCTAGCCTTTACGTCTTTCTAACTCCTTTTTCTCTTAGAACTTTACATTGCTGTCGGTAAGTTTTCATCGTGGGAAAAAAAATGAAGGGTAGGTTTTACAAAACTTTGGATTATTAGGTATCTCTGGTGCTATTCAACATCTTGCGGGTATGAAAGATAGTAAAACAATTGTTGCTATCAACAAGGATGCAGATGCACCTATTTTCCAAGTTGCTGATTATGGACTTGTCGATGACTTGTTCAAGGCTGTCCCTGAATTGACTGAAAAGATTAGTAAATAAATTTTATCAACTTGCATTTACACTGTATGATGTTTTGTTCATGATCTACAACGCAGTCACGTGTACCCCGCAACAAAAAAAATAGAAATATAAAATTGCTTGTCTCTTTTTTATTTTTTTTATTTTTTTATAGCCATGCTTCTCACTAGAATATCACCGTCAACGACAACAGGCAACTCTAATACTATTATAGCCAATAACAGCATCAAGACAACTAAAAAAGTACTTCAGTCACCGTTTTGGTTTGGTGGAGCTGCCTCATGCATCGCAACTCTAGTGTCTCATCCCTTTGATCTTACCAAGGTCAGACTTCAAACACTTCGACTAGATACAAATAAGAGTCTTTGGTACGAGATTCAATTGCTGAGTCCGATTCGAATGGTCAAGACGATGTGGACTATTAGTCGTCAAGAAGGTGTATTGGCCTTGTATAGTGGACTATCAGCCAGTTTGTTAAGGCAGGGAACGTATTCTACCATCCGGTTTGGTTTATACGATAAATTTAAATACGCGGTGGCTGGTGATGCGAGTAAGATGATGATATAATGATGATAAAATAGATATGGCTAACCAGTAATAATAGAACCCACTATGAGGCAATTGTTGTTTTGTTCAACTATGGCAGGTGTCTTGGGAGGAGCATTTGGTAATCCGAGCGATGTGGTGAATGTACGTATGCAGAATGATGGACAATTGCCACCCAATAAGAGAAGAAATTATAAAAATGTGATCGACGGTATGGTCAGAATCTGTCGAGAAGAGGGACCTCAGGCATTATTCCGGGGTTTAGGTTCAAGCACGAACCGAGCCGTGCTGATTACAGTATCTCAGATGACAAGTTATGATGTATTCAAACAGATGTGTATAGATCAACTCGGTCTTCAAAATGGATTAACGACTCATTTCGTGTCTAGTTTATTAGCTGTAAGTTACATGTAGATAGACAGCTATATATATATATGCTTATCATCTTCTATCAGGGCTTAGTAGCAACCACTGTATGTTCTCCATTAGATGTAGTCAAGACTAGAATTATGAATGCGCATGGTAAAGATGATATACGTCGACCATTAAAGATGATGAAGTACATGGTTCAGCATGAAGGAGTTGGTTCACTGTTTCGTGGATGGATGCCAGCATTTATCAGATTAGGTCCTCATACCATTGTCACGTTTATCGTCTTGGAACAGCTCAAAGATTGGCATAGACAATTTTATCAAGATTAACCATCATGAGATTGATTCTACATATATTCCACATACGCCTTTTTTTATATATATATACACACACACACATATGTAAATAATAATAACACAATACTTGTAAATAAAACAATTAGTTGACTTGGACGCCGCCTGATCCAAGTTTAAACCGTTTTGTTACTGTCTCTGGTATCTCTTCTTCATGATGAGTGACCATGATCAATGTCTGATCTTGACGCATATGATTCTCTAACCATCTGTTGACATTATCTATCAATTTATCATCCAGACCTTGGAATGGTTCATCCCAAATGACCAAATCTGGCATTTTTACCTATAATGCATGTTATTACTATAAAAAAAAAAGACAAACAAGCAACAAATAGAATTACCAAAGATCGAATGAGCAAAACCATACGTTGTTCGCCCGTAGACATATCTCTGAGCTTATGGTGGAGCATTCTCTCTATACCAAACTCATAAAAGAGATTCTTGATCTGGCTTGTTTGTTGATCATTTAACGGTCGAGGAACAACAACGTCAAAGAACCCTGTACCTGCTGCTTCCAAAGCTGACAGGTTTTGATTAAAGTAGAGATGAATCTCAGGGCTTACCATGCCTACTCTTTGCTTGATTTCCCAAATAGATTCACCCGTGCCACGACGTCTTCCAAAGAGGGAAAGATCATTGGCATAAGCCTGGGGATGATCACCCGTCAGAAATGACAAAAGTGTTGTCTTTCCTGAACCATTGGGTCCTAAAAGCGCCCATCTTTCGCCCTTACGGACAGTCCAGGTGATATCCTGAAGGATAGGTTTGCCGCCATAAGAGACTCTAACATTTTTCATTTCTACAACAGGTTCATTTGAACTTGTCGTATCTGTCTGCTTGTCTAGACGCTCTCTTGCTTTTTCCGTCTTTTTCTTGTTGGCCTCACGTCTGGCTTGGAACTCCTTTGGCTTTCCCTTCCAGCCAATAGCCATATTTTGAAGCTCAACGACATCTGTTGCCCATGATGGGAATTCGTCTTGTGGTCTGAGCACGAGAACGATGGGGACAGAGGATTTGATGGTCAAGTCACCGAGTACATCAAGCAAGTGCTGACGATGCTCAACATCGAGTCCCACTGTTGAAAAATCATGTTAGTCTCAATGTAAAAAAAAAAAGGTACAAAATATTACTTAGAGGTTCATCGAGCACTAGCATGGAGGGGTTCTTTAAAAGTGCCTTTGCTATTCTCGCACGTCTTGTTTGACCATTTGATAGTTTCAAAAAGGAAAGAGGTAATAAATGATCTACATTGAGCTGTTTGGCTATTTCCTTGACCCTTTCTACATTATACTTTCCATCACCGTTCAAGTAACTTTCCAAAGTGATATCATCATCAGGGTCACTTTTAAAAAAAAAAAGAATAAGCCAAGTGCCCATATGTTTGTATATATTTACCTGAAATTAAATCGTTCTTGGTAATAATGTTTACTATAAGAGAAGTTACCTGAGCTTTCTTTGAATGAGACCAAGTGAATAAAATCTGAAGCATAGGGTGATATAGACTTGTCAATGATTGGCCAACTAGCTGCTGACAAAGGTTGAATCAAATGCTTTCCTGCAATAGTCTATGTTTTACATTTTTATTACTAAAAGCTCCCTTATACGCACGTACGTTATAGATACCTCTGCCAACGTGGTCTTTCCTGCACTGACAGGTCCGACAATGACTAAACGGTCATGACTGTTTAATGTCAATGTCAGATTCTTAAACGCAGGTTCTTTTGAACCAAATCGATAGACATTTGCATTTTCAAACTTGACAAGAGGTTTACCGCTAGAATAAAACCGGATATGTTGAAAGAAAAAACGCCTTGAAGAAAACATTGAATAATAAAAAGGAAGAGAGAGAGAATAGAGAAGAGTAGGCCTTTAAATATGTATTAAGCATATGTCCCCGAAGGAGGGGTGGGGACGTGTCAGGATGACTCCGCGTTATGTCCGGGAATTATATCAAATAACGTTTCTCTATTCAAAGTTGACTTTGTTTTTTTTTTTGTCCGTACGACATTTTGTAACCTATATAGTTTATTTGTAATTCCTTGTGAGTCTCCTTTCTGTCGATTGTTAGAATAAGAAGCATTCACGCGATACTGTTGTATTTCTTATTCACAAGGAGACGTTATTTTGACAGTTAAACACTTTGTAGAATAAATTTTATATGGAAACAATCAATGCATTCATCTCGCTTGCAAATGAGAATTCTTTAATGAATACTTGAGAAACTATATTTAATAGTCGTCATATCATTATCCAATTTGTCACTTTTCTCATACCTTTTTGTTTTTTTTTTTGTTTTTTTTTTTTGTTTTTGAAAAAGTCCCTTTGGCTGAATTTTAAGTACCACGCTTTAATCTTTTTCTGTCTTTTTTTTTTTTTTTTTCTTCTTCACATCAGCCCTTACTGAGTCAATTTTCCTATACACTTGATGGAAGGAAAAAACTATTCAGCCGTTCCTCCACCACCATCACTCACAGACAAAGAATCTCCAGTTAACTTCAGTGATGCGCTTTCTAGAGCAAGAGCGATTGCAGAGAAATTAAAGCAAACTACAGCTTCTACAACTGACCAACCACAACCACCACAACAACAGCCTTCTTCCTCTACAGGTAAAAAAAAAAAATGCTGATGCTGATAACTAAAACGATATTATATAGTCTATTCAGGAACAAAGCGTGGTTATGAAGATAGTTCTTCATCAACCAGTCATCAACAAGATGACCGCGAAAATAAAAGAAGTGCTTATGACAGCGGTGCTTCTAGACCATCATGTAATTAGAAGAAAATATATAAATTATATAAAGCTAACATTTTTTAAAAAGATGTGTCGAATGAACCTCGTCGATACGGTTTAGGTTCAGAAGAACGAAGACCAACGAGCAATTATGGAACGAATCCGGGTCGTCAAGAAGAATACAAAGTTCCTAATCACATGGTAGGATTGCTCATTGGCAAAGGAGGTGAGAATTTGAAAAAGATTGAACGCATGTCTGGTGTCTCCAAAGTACAATTTGCAGCAGGTTAAATTATTCAAAAATATATATATACATAACGGTTACTCATACAATACAGATACATCGGGACCTGAGAGAGTTGTTTATATTACAGGAGAGCCTGATCAAATCAGCATAGCACGCGACATGATTCGACAAATGGTAGAGGATGCAAAAGTAACAGAAGCGAATCGAAGTGGCGCTACGACCGCTCCTCCTGCTGGAGGGTACCATCATCATCACCATCATTATGGAGGAGCTGCAGGCGGTAACACGATGACGATCAGAATACCAGTTCCAAAAGTTGGATTAGTGATTGGTCGTGGAGGTGAAACGATTCGCGAGTTTGAGCAGCAGAGTAGAGCAAAAATCCTCCTTTCGTCTGACAGTTCGAATGATATCAACAATGAGAGAGCAATCACTTTGTTAGGTGATGATGCAGCAATACAACATGCAAAGCATCTTATTGAAGAACTTGTTTATGGCTCACCCAATGTGAGTTTTATATTACTATTAGAAAGAAAAAAAAAAACTAACTTGAGTGTGTAGCTGTCAACACCTCGTTTTGCATCGTACGGTCTTGGTCATACGACAAACCCAAATGATCAAAGAATTTATGTACCTATCCCATCCACTGTAGTTGGATTGATTATAGGTAGAGGTGGAGAAACGATTAGATATTTTCAAGAACAATCAGGTGCTCGAGTTAAGGTTGACTTGAGTGGCGATCCAAATGCAGAAGAACGCAATGTTTGTATAACAGGTATAGACGCAACAAATGTGCCTAAAAAGAAAAAAGGGACTTATCTCATCTTAGGTGAACCACAGGCATTGGCTGTTGCAAAAAGATTAGTAGAGGAAAAAGTGGCAGAGGTATATAAAAAAAAGAAAGAGAGAAGGATAAATGATAAATTTATTTTCTATAGGCAAACCCTGAGTATGCAGCAAGATACTCTAGTCCTAGCTACACTAGGTAAGTCGTCGAAAAAAGAGAGAACTAGTAAGATGACTAACTAGAATTATATAGCTTTTATGAACAGCAATTCCAACAATATGACTATTCACAATACTATGCTCAATATGGCTATGATCAGTACCAAGCTTATTCTCAATATAATTATGCAGGATACCAACAACCAACAACAGCAGCAGAAGCAGGAAATGGTACAGACTTGAACAGTATAGCTGAACAAGCAGCTGCATACTATGCTCATTATTACGGACAACCACAAACTCAAGAACAAAAAGAAGCTTACAATCAATGGTTCCAACAATATTATGGACATTATTACAATCAGACAAAAGACACTTCTTCATCAACAGATGCATCCAACGAGAAGGAGGATAAAGAACAACCATTAGAGAATAAGGATGAAGATAAACAAGAACAGAAGGAAGAATCGAGTAAAATAGAGGAAAATGATAGTAAAAAAGAAACCGAATAATAGCTGTTTATACATATATACATATATATATATTATCCACACGTTCTTTGTAATCTGTCGCCTTTTTTCTTTTCTTTATGTTTACTTGGGGGTAGTTTTAACACAGACATACAGGGCAGCGATTGGGATTCTTTATTTATTCTGTCTAAACTATGTATTCTATTGTGTGTAGAAAAAGAAAAGAAAAAAAAAGTAAACAAATGCTTTGTATGACCATGAATCTGTATAATGTATAACATAGCACCAAGTTCCTCTAAAGTCTGAGCAGTGATCTAGACATCCTGTAAAATGCTGTTTGGAGCCTTCCCTTATCCCCCTTTCTCTTCCCCTCTTTTTCTCTTTTTAATTCTATAAAAAAAAAAGGTATTGGAAGGAAAAGGAACTATTTTTTTTTATTGTCGATCCCTCAAAGAGAAGAGGCGAGAAGAAGGATCAAACTATGACGATTTGGTAAATAGGCCATGCTATGAAAATAAATAAGTTTTTTTTTTTTAATTGACACAAACATTAACCCGTAGAGCCATGGCACTTTTCATCAGAGGAGGGACTTTTGTCAAAAAGGAATTAAAAGTTTTCGTCATACGTTCCAGGTATAAAACTGCAAAGGTTTACTCCATCGATCACAAGATGATAAATATTATAAACACATGCTTAATTTATGTTACATGTATCATTCAGTAAGATATTCGTCTTTATTAAAAAAGTAAAGACACCCTTTTATGTTTGATAAATAAAGATCACTTTGAAAATCATCTACAGTTGTGTAGTTACAGACGTTACTCATTCGAGTCAATATCATACATATAGAACCATCATAGATCTTTGATCAGCCCCTATTCCAATTAAAGTAATTTTTAATTGTGTCTATTGGAACTAATTGAAGGGTAATACATCATTTAAAAAAGACTTTAAACCTTTATTCTCTCCTTTTGAATATAGAACAAACCCTACTTTCATTTGTACATTGTTGAATAGTTTGATAATAAAAAAGCCTGAGTATTGCTGCAATCGATCATTGTGACACAACACAAAGCGTATGATTGAAATCTTTTTCCGAATTCTGTGATTCTGTCCACCTTTCCACCTGGCCTGGACTTCGGGGGTGTTTAATAAACCATGATAATGATTTAATAGCTTAAGCTAAGATCGACAAGCCATTGTTATTATAGTTAACCTATCAATGATATCATGACACACAAATGATATCAAACACTCTGTTATCTTTGATTTCTTTCTTTCTTTCTTTCTTTCTTTGTGTATTGTTTGTTTAAACGAAATCAATCTCATTGGCTAAAACAATCGGCAAAACCTTTGCCGAAAAAGTTAAAATCCTTAGAGATTTAGCCATTTTTGGGACTTTCTTCAATTATATAAATGCGCATCAAAAATTCCTATTTTACGTTTCTACTTTTATTTCATACGCACACATCTTTTAAAAAATGGAATTGACTGAAATTGCAATTGAAACATATCATCGTGCTTTGGATAAGCTTGTACCAATTCTTCAAAAGAGATCAAAACGCTCTTATATTGGCGTAGCAGTTGCCTTGGTTGTACTTGAACGCATCTACTCGTTCTTTAGAGTACCAAAGAGCATTCGTCATATTCCTGCTGTTCCTTACTTTGCTATGGCCAAATCATTCTTAACTTCTGAGGCTCCATCATCTAGACATCAACGTCTCGTTTTGCCTGTAATTGAGAAAGGCAATGGAATTTATGTGGTAAAAGAATTAGAGGCCCTCCTATTATTGATTTAACTTTATTATTATATAGAATAAATTGCCCCTAGAATGGACTGTAAACGTTGCTACACCAACGTCTGCCAAACATGTACTTCTCAAGTCAGGTAAGTTGATATGATGCACTTACAGTTCAAAAAAAAGAAATTAACCTAAACAAACAAAAAGAAATATACCCTAAATCAGAAAGCTTCCTGAAGCTACTTGGTCCACAGAGTCCTGCTGTTTTGTTTTTGGGAAGCAAGGCCATTGGATTTGTGAACGGAGATACATGGAAAAAACAACGAAAGGTAAAGCAGATTATATATTGTTTAACGAAATCTAATATATAAAAAACAGATCATGAACCCTGCCTTCCATCGTTCAATGCCTATCCAAACCATGGCCAGTGTCATGCCTGATTTTTTCTCGGCTATTGATAAATACGGGGACGAAGGAATACCTATCTCCACAATAATGAGAGATTTTACCCTTGATGTCCTTGGTCACACTGCATTTGGTAAGCCTTCCCTTTTTATAAAGATATGTATGAAACTTAAACGTAATAGGATTTGACTTTAAGGCCCTAAAGGGCGATCCTGATAATTGGACCAGAACCTATCATATCATCAACAATGCTTTATTTAATCCTACTGCAAACATGCTTACATCATTAAACCCTATCTTGTCGATTATTTCTCCTGAAAGAAGAAGAATCCTTGAAGCAATCAAAAAGCTGAATGGCATGTTGGAAGCCATGATTAAACAAAAGCGTCAAGAAGTACAGAGTAACGCACAAGCCCATGCTCCCGAAAACGAAAAGGATTTGCTTACTTTGATGCTGGAAGCTCAACAGAGAGGAGAAGGATTAGCCACTGACGAAGAACTCAAGCACAACGTCTCTGGATTTTTCTTGGCAGGACATGATACTACTTCTGAAACTCTTTCTTTCTACTTTTACAATATTGCAAAGAATAAGGATGTTCAACGTAAGCTAAGAGAAGAACTTAACGCGGTCCTGGGCGATAAGCCAGTTGATGTTATCCCAACCCTCGAGCAATTGAAGTCCATGGAGTATTTGAATTGCACTATCAAGGAGAATTTGCGTCTCAATGGTCCTGCTGACAATGTCCTCCCAAGAGTAGCTACTGAAGACATGGTTGTCGATGGTACTCCCATTCCAAAGGGAACCGTTGTCAATGTTGATATTCATGCTATTCATCATGATACACGCTACTGGAAGGATCCATACAAGTTTGTTCCCGAACGATTTCTTCCAGGTGGCGAGCATGACTCTCACTCGGGTATGACCTGGTTGCCCTTTGGAAACGGAGCTCGTCAATGTCTTGGTATGAATTTTAGTTTGGCTGAACAGAGACTTGTGATTGCCATGACAGGTAAACCAAAACAAAAAACGCGTTTTCTGCTTTCAATATTAATCATTTGTGTGTTATTGTAATATATAGTTCGAAAATACGATATTGAAGTTCCCAAGGACTCGATTCACTATGATCATCCTATTTTAGAATCTTCAAAGACAAAGGCTCCTGCGTCACTCAAACTAATCTTTAGAAAGCGTTACTAACTTGATATCAAAATGACAATAAAAAAAATATATTTATTATCTTCATCCACACTTTATTCAGAAATCACATTTGCACACTGATAGGAAAATGATAATTTCAGGCATAAAAGAAGGTCCACAAGAAGTAAAAGAAAAATGATTAATAAAATGTGGATCACATTATACAGATCTCAGAAATATCAAGCTCATTCTATGTATTATTAAATGTTGTCTTTAAACATTAAAGAAAATATTGATTACCAACAAAAGTGTAATTGTTATTATATTGTGTGCAAATAATTTATCTTCTTCTATATTTATCTCTGCTATCGTCTCTTCTTCTATACTTGTCTCTGCTATCGTCTCTTCTTCTATACTTGTCTCTGCTATCATCTCTTCTTCTATGCCTATCTCTGCTATCATCTCTTCTTCTATATTTATCTCTGCTATCATCTCTTCTTCTATATTTATCTCTGCTATCATCTCTTCTTCTATATTTGTCCCTGCTGTCATCTCTTCTTCTTTCTCGGCTATAGTTTTTTCTTTTATTCCTGTCTCGACTATACTCTCTTTTCTTATCTCTGTCTTCTGCTGACTTTTGTCTTTTATAGTCATCTCTGTCAAACACCATTTCATATTTACTAGTGTCGGCAGTATCTGCTTCCTCTCGGTATCTTGTTCGTTTCGTAAGATTTTCAAAGCCTCCCATGGTATCTCTGCCGGTACGCTGAAGGATCCAATCTTTATGAAGTTTAGACACGGATTGAGAGAAATCGACATGAATACGACGGTCATCAATCAACACGGACTGCATTTTGAAATAAGCCTAGATATACATATATGAATTAGCCTACATCTCCTTCGCTTTTTTTTCTTCTCATGTTTACCTCTTCTGCATCTTCTTTTCTCTCAAATTCTATGAATGCATAACTAAGTGAATCACCCGTCACTCGATCACGAATAATTTCACAACTATGAATAGGTCCAAATCTTGAAAATATCAGTTCCAAGTCTTCATCTCTTGTGATCGGGTTCAATTTACAAACAAACAACACGTTTTCAGGAGGCTTCACTTCAGCAAACGGCAGATCACCAATCATTTCCAGTGTCAATGCATGGGCCCTGGCTTCTCTTGCCCGGTTTGCTTTTTCAATTTCTTCTTCGTTTTCGCCTTCTTCCAGTTCCTCGTCCTCTGCGATACGCATTGATTCTAACTGCTCCTTGGTAGGCAAAGGTGATTTATCCGGAACCTGCAATCCTTCTGGATCAGGGAACGGATCATCCAAGATGACTGTATGCTTGATACGTATATCACGATAAGGTCTCCCTTGCTCATCGCAATAGGCCTCATTGATCTTGTCTAGCGTTTCAAACCCTTCTGCTACTTCACCAAATAAGGTATATTTGCCATCCAGATAATCCAAGTTTTCACCTAGTGTAATAAAGAACTGACTCCCACTCACGCCGCCACTCTCAACAGAGGCATCTGCTGCAACGGCCATAGAGACCATACCTCGTCTTGTGTGCTTTAATGAAGGATTGATCTCTGCTGGAAAGTAACGTTGACTGGGTCCGTTGAGTATACCGTAGATCGACTCGCCTTGATCGCCCTTTCCTGTAGGATCTCCTGTTTGAGCCATAAAGTCCTTTTGAACATTAAAGAATGGCGCAAAATTATAATACTTGATTTTACAAAGCTTCAAAAAGTTTAATGTCGTCTTTGGACATTCTTCTGTGAACAAATCAATGACAATGTCACCTAATGACGTCTCAATCAAGACAGACTATATAAAGCTAATATTAGTAGTCTTTATTTACTACGTGTGTGTATACATGTGTATATTGGATACTTGCCATGCGTATATAAATGTGTGTATATAAAAGAAAAAAACAAGTTAGTTTTGATAGCTTCGGAATCTTAAACGATTGACCTCGAGACGCCCAATAAAAAAAAAGTGATACAGGTCAGTTTTCCCTCTTTTTTTTTTTTTTTTATGCACAGCAATAATAAGAAGAGAGGAGCTGAAAGCAAGCGATTGACACAGAGTACCTTGTTTACCTTTTTTACTCAAAAGAAACAGAAAACCAAGAACAATGAGGCAAAGGAAGAGGTTATTATTGAACAAGTAGTCAAAGAAGAAGAAGAAAGGGTAGAAATAGTAGCAAAACCTTTGTCAATAGAAAAGGAAGAACACAGTACACATATAGAGCAAAGGTTTAGCAATTCTATATACACACAAGAATTTGATGATATGGTTCAAACCGTACTTGATGGAGAAGATTATCTGCTTGATGAAAAAGAACTCGACTTATGCTGTAGATTTGTTGGTTTGAAAGGTTACCTTTTTGTAAAAGGATCAAGTGGCGATGCTTATATATAAATAGATGATCCTAAACACTTGCTTGTCAGATTATTAATGAGAAGACACAAATGGATCAAACAGGATACGTTAGACTATCCATTAACAGATACGAATAAGGCTATTCAAGAATTAAATGAAATTGGATTTATAGAAAGTGATCTGAAAGATATAGAAACAGCGTTACATGTCTTGACAAAGCCTGAGCTAAAAAATATTGCAAAAGAAAGACACATTGATATGCAGGAGGCAGTAAAAGATGACATACATACACACACACATATATACACAACTCATGCGCGTATTTATATTTAGAGAAAGAATGGGTATATAAAGGAGATAGTAAAGTACGCCTTGTCAGATCACATTAGTTATGGTAATTCGCAAACTATTCATGAATCAAAAATGAAAAAGCTGTGGGATACTGTAAACAAGTATCTAGGTAAGATATACGTTCCTTAACTCTCTTTTTAACCGCTGTGTATACTTATGTTCTTAAACAGGACCATGTTTACGTGTACGATCTGAGGTGTATGACCTTTTCCAACGTCTACAGATTGTCTATTATCGAATCACTAGCCTGCATGATACAAACTATATCACCAGTTCAATATTAGCCAAAATCAATCGACGTAGTTATCCTCAGTATACATGGTCTCGATCAAACTCCATTTGGCCCTGTCGCGCTGATTTATTAAAGTTCGAAGAGGCATTGCTAATAGAAAAGGAATTTGAAACAATGGTAAAAGATATACCCAGGACAAGGACAGCTGGTCAAAAAGATAATGGTGAGGACGTACAGGCACTATTAGCCTCATGCTGGTCACTTTGTGAGTCCAAGATGAGTGTTTGGGATGAATGCATTTATTCAGAACAAACGAGTCAGAGGCCATATTATAAAAGACGATTTGAAGCAGGTAGTTCATAGTGTGAAAAGACCCATATTTTTTATTCATTGTTTCATATAGGCTGGATATATACCAGATTATTAGACCGAGGGACAGAGATATTGGCCAGGTTACATGAATATGAGCTAGAATCTCTTATCTTGCACAAACTACTAAGTCAGCGCGTGTATCGTCTGGGCAAACGAGGCAAGTGGTACGAAAGACTTGCTTTGGTTCAAATGAACTATTTAGAAAGAAAAGACGCAAAGGTCATGAGGGAACAAAAGAAGTGTGCATTACAAACATGTATTGATGCATTGCATGATCCTCTTGTTCATCAAAGTAAGTAACAAATTGAAAACAAGCAGCAGGCTAACTGACAAAGAATCTGCATATAGTCTATATTCATGGGATACAGGAGCGTATAAAACGTTTAGAACGACAACTTTCCATTCCAAAGAGAGAACAACATGACTTTTCCTACATGAGCCTAAGAAAGCCCAGAGAGATTACAGTTTATGGTATTGGTATTATGATTATTATTTTTTCATTATCTGATGCATATTCTTTACAGGTGAACGTATATCAAATGATGATGATGTAAATAAAAAGTCCATATGGAGAACAAATAATGGAGCAGAGTGCTCAGTAGAAGAGGTTGCCCTGGAATATTATGCCAAGAAAGGCTTCAAAGGGTAAGATCTCTCTCTTTGTGTTGTATGTATATCCTTTCATAAACCTCGTTTGTATAGACTGCATGCAGAGAATGGGATAATAAGGATGATTGTAAGTAATATATTCTTATATTACAAAGAATAGTAACCAAGCGAATATAAAAGGCATCCCTGCTGTTTTGGGACATTCTATTTGCGCCTATTCCTGGTGTCTTTGAAACGCCTTATCAGACTGCACCTTTGGATATACGGTCAGATGCATTTTATGAAAGTAAGAACAATTGAAATCGCTGTATACGATGATGATTTAGATGATGACAAAATGATAAATAGGTCGATTAGACATTATTCAAAAAAGATTAAATGCAATAGAGAATGGTGATTATTTAGACATCATAAAGACAATCGATACCAGAGAAAGACCCAGACAGACATTATGTATAGGCGTCAATTGGAATTATGAGCTAGAGGATATATTAGAGATAGCCGAGGTAAGAGAAAGAGAGAGGTTAATGCATATTTGATGTTGTTATTTACATATCCAAAAAAGTGTATTGGCCCCATGCCATTAGCTTCTCTATGCAAACTACTTTTTGAGGAATATGGACAGCGACAAAGCGGAATGCCAGATCTTTGGTAAATTTATACAAGATATTATAAAGACGAGTAGCTCATATTTTATGTATACAAGCTGCTGGAATTATGAAAAGAAAGAATGTCTATTTTCTGAAGGTTAATCGCTTATGTCTTTTTTGGGATAAACAATCTAAACATGATTTATAGTAAAAGGACCCGGAGACACCTTATCTGAAACTCAAAAGCTATGGATTGATACACTCGCCAGTGTCGGTATTCAAGTTGAAGTGTGCTTTGTAAAACTATGGAAAGGCGAAGATGTATTTTTGGAGACATAGTAAAGTTACAGGAGCTCTCTCATGATAAATAAACTATTTTTTGAGTTCTAATAAAGTAACTCTTTGTTTACCATATTTAGCAAAGCTATTCCTGCATTTTTCATCAACATCAGGTCAACTTAACATTGATTCTATAGAAACAACCTTTCTTTAAAAGAAGTGAGAAGTAGGGTTGACGATGATGCTATTTCAGTATTGGTAAGGGAAGAACAATATAAATACCCCCCTCATAAGAAACGGCAACTTTCTTTTTTAAACAAGCTAATAACGTGTTCCTTTGAGGGACTATAAAGAAATCTAAATTGTTTTCATTGTTTCTATTTTTCTTTCTGAAATCATACAAAATGAACTTTAAGTAGTTGATATTGCACAATATAAGACAGTGATTGAGAGCCATGTTGCCAAGTATGATATTAAGCGGATTATAAAGAAGACAATCATAAATACCACAGATCAAGAGTCAGATAAAGTTAGAAGTAGACCACTTGCTGACTATCTTTGGAAAAGTCTGTATGAATGCCATCACGCTGGAAGCAAGCGACATGCAAAAAAAACAGCACTGCAAAAGGAAGTCAACATATCCCAAGCTGGACTACGGATGTAAGACAGATGGGCATATGGTGATAATTTTGTTCATAGGCCTACGGGGCATATTTGTTGCGGCAGACGGTTCAGCTACAGAAATTGTAGACAAGAAAGCAGTTAAAGGAAATACTACAAAGTTTAACAATGTTGAATACAAGTAAGTATACGCTAGTTTATATAATCTTCTGTTTAATGCAAACCTTTTACTGACGACTCGTTAGGATGCGCTCGGGCTATGAGTGGGCAAAAAAGGTAGAGTCGAAGAATAGAGAAGCGGCTAGTATACAGCAGGTATACGACGAGATTTCTGCCATAGATTCTTCGAAGAGCAGCAAAGCGTTGAAGTGCTTGAGGACCATCAGGAGAAACAGAAAAAAGTAAGTAGTTGAATGATTCTGTTTGTCATGCCTATTGCTTTGTATCGCGTAGAATTTTTGACTTCATGATCGAGAAACGAAGGCGTACCTTTTTCAAAACAGGCAAATCGTAGACAGCCACGCTTATAAATTAGTGCTTGGTTAAACTACTGCTGGCGCTCCACATACCATTATCCATAAAACAAACTCAAAGAGAAGAAAAAGAACAGAACGATCATTTAAGAATGCGAACGGGATGGTTGTGCTAAATTTAATACCATCAGTGATTGCTTATGGAACCGCTAGCTTACCAAGCTCAATGGCAGGATGAAGGCACAATAGTATAGCAGCTTGATCAATTTATTGAATAAATAAATGCTTCTTTTATATACAGAGGGCCCAAAGATGCTACTTTAATCCCCGTTGACGAGTACAGGACGAATGTTACCTCCTCCAAATGTCACAGACGGTTCGAAATGCAAAAACTTGTGTGAATAGTTTACTTGATCGATATATTTATTGCTCACACATACATACTTTAGATTTAACTGTAAGAAGAAAACCCCAGCTGGGGGAACAAAATTATTGCAATGATATTTGGATGAGAACAACTGTTATATCTTGTAGTGCTAATGATAGGTCGCCCAAAATTGCTACAATTCAAAAGCTAAGAGACCATTAGACATATCCAATACAGCATCCCTTTCCTTTATCAAATCATGCATGCTAGTACTTTTCTCTTCTTCAATTGAATATTAGCCTGTACCTACTCAAGTAGTACATTCATTAATGTTATTGATCATATGTTACTCTCATTATCCAATAAAGGCTTATCTCTATTATCTCAAGAATAGAAGCCTACCATTAGTATCAAATCCGAGAAAGCAGGGGGAGGAGGGGGAGGATAACAGTGGCGGATGTAACTTTTAAAGGACTGTATAAGAAGACGCTGGGTTTGGCTCAAACAATAGTGTGTCTGAATGAACTATTTGTGTAGGTTCTCAATTTGATTCAAGAATAGTCCCCAACTTATTCAAAATTTGCTTTAATAATTAGTGCAAATCCAGCGAATGTGTTATATTTTAACCTTTCACTGATAAGCTTTCCTTCAATCTATTCTGTAACCCATCGTCAGCAGGTCTTGTGATAGTTGCATTGCTGCACTGTTAGACATGGTTTTTGATTAAATTAAACAACAAAGTTCCAGTTTTTAAGAATCGCTAAAAGGCATGGTTTGGGATGCTTTACAGTCATTATTCATAAAAGATAAATCAATTAACGCATCAAAGTCACGTAAACGCGAAATTACAAGAGCACCTTTACGAGTATTTTTTCTCTCTTAAGCCAAAATAATTTATCAATACAAGTATCCAAACACACGCAGGAAAATTGACTTGGACCATGATGCGCATACTTCCTGTAGCTTATGCATTAATGAATAGGCAATCAACAAAACAAAGAGAAAAATAGGCATGTCCATCTAACTAAGAATAGTAAAATATGCTTATCGCCAATAATAAACTGCCATGGCAGAAACTCTACAGATCTTATTTTAATATAAAAGAGAGGCAACATTTTACACCAAAAAAAAAGACACAGCAGTTTCTTCAACCATCTTATCTTTATACAAATGCAAATCAAGCTTGTTCTTCTTACCATCTGTGCTTCTCTTGTCACTGTTGGCTTCGCTGCTCCTTGACGTGTTTGATGAGATAACCATTATAATAACTCGAGTATAATCTTACAGTAGAGCATACATTCTACTTTACATTCCTCTATCGCATCTGATAAGAATAACTTATAATAATAACAATAACTATAGTAGCTACTAGTATAGCAATAATAACATAAGCATAAATAATGTCAGTGACGACAATAATATAAATAGCAGTCATAGATTCTCTCTCGCTATAAAATGAACACGCGTCTAATTTAACAATATCCAGCTCTTCTTAATGAAGAATCTAATTCGCAAGCTATCGACTTATCTGCCTTTTTTCAATAACACCAAAGCTGAATAGAACAAAAACGACTGCTACTGGGTGTAGCTCGCCTGTAAGTGTTTCTTTTTTTCTTTTGGATTGTTATTTATAGATTTTATTTTTAGGATGGAAGAGCTGCCTAGGAAAACCGTGGAGAACAGTCAGATAGGCGAAGCAGAACTGTGGAGCTCGTTCTTTCACCCTTTGTTGGTGAAAATCCTCTCAGATAATGACAGGGACATAAGGCTGAGATGGCCAGACATGGTCGCTTCTGAAAAAGGTCAAGGTAGACCTGACGCAATCATTTCAGAAGTGACAAGCGGTGAATTTGGCGCTTCTCTTGGGTTTGGTGAATACAAGACATCTCACAAGTGCAACACTGCTTCATTGTGTAAGGTCATAATAAAACTTACACAACTTGCACAGCGAAGCATCAACATCAATAGCATCAAGTCGGTGCTTTGCTTTCAAATACATGGTACGTACATTTTAACCACGTAATGTACCATTGAAATATACTAATTTTCACTTACTAGGATTTGGAATTGCTTTCTATATGGCAAATTTGAACCATGAGGGTGTTTACACATTCACCCAACTTGCAAAGATGGAGTTCCCTCGCTCCCTGGAAGAGCTGCCACTATTTGTGAACATGAAGACAATTAGCCTGCTTTTGCAAGTCAGCCAGTGCTTCCAGAAGCACTGCTACTCGCAAAAACAATGTCTTGATTTAAAGACAAAAATGGTTCAAGAGGTGGACCACAATGCCTTGAACTCTTTAATTCACGGCAATTATAGTGATGTCCGCCTTTGTCACATTAATTTTAAATAAATATGTACCTTTTTTTTTTTTTAAAAAAAAGCAAACAAATCAAAATACTTTTTTGGGTGAGCATTCAAACATGTAATACAAGTTTTTATGCACTGAAAGAGAAAAGTCTTTCTTTAGGAAAGTTAATCTTTTTAACAGAAAACATTAGTAAAAGTAAAGAAAATCAAAATTGCCTTCAAAAAATTGACAAACAAAGGGTTCACATGATGTTAAAACTTCATGTTTTCGACATAACTCAATGAATCAAAGATACGGAAGACGTACACATCACACTTGACCGCCTTGTCACAGAGCTCATAAACGAAATTGTCTGAGTAAGAGATGTATTCGACTGCATTGGTACCACGCAACAACATCTGGAAAGGAACGTTGGGCACCAACTTACGAAGAGCAGCTAGTCTGTCCCGACGATCTTCATGAAGGAAACGTATGGCCACATCAAAGGTTGTACCACCCCAACATTCGGTGAGAAGGCGTTGGCCAAAGCGTGAAAGGCAGTAGAGAACAATCTTTAAGAGATCTATATACTTGTTCTTCCATCTCTCCGTCCATAACGAAAGGATCATCTATGGTTAAGACAAGTCACTCTATAGTTTTATCAAAATGACAATATTTACCAACTGCACTATATGCTTGCCTTATGATCCCAAAAAACGAAAAAGTTTATGAATGTAAATTATTAGCCAACAGAGACAAGCTCTCAGTAGTTTGGAAATGTATAGTGCCCTGACAAAAGTGTTTGCCATGTTTTAAGTCAGTTTTTTTGTTGTTTTGTTGTTATTACAGACTACACAGTTAAGAAAGTGACCCTTTTGTAGCTCTGTTACAGTTATAAGATAACAAAATAATGAAGAAAGGCCGACAGCATTAGAATATCGAAAAAAATGAGAATTTTAAAGCAAGTTTTGTCTAATATTTGGTGGGTCCATCACGAACTTGCCGATTTCAAAGCTCGGCTCGTCTGTCCAGTGCTCATGGTTTTTAGCAAAGATATGCCTTGCCTTTTGCTGTTTTTCGTTCAAGAATGACTTCTTGACAACCATACGAGAAACTTAGCCAAGTTTTTTAAGTTCTTTGCGTATGGTGTCTTCACAAGCCTTGGTGCTGATCAGCTGTCCAATCTCTTGAAGAGTAGCACAGCTATTTGCACGTACTACTCTTCCCAGCTCTCTTCTTTTCCTATCATTGAAGATAGGAGGTCTTCCAGACCTGGGCTTCGTCTCTACTGTTCCATGTTTTTTCCATTGCTCGTAAACTCGACGTACAGTTCTTTCGGAAATGTTTTCTTCAATGGCAATTTGTACAGCTGAAATGCTTTCGCAGCGTCTAGCAACAATTTTTTCTTTTTGAGACAAAGTTAAACGAGGTATTTTATGTGTTTAGAAGAGAAAAATATATGAAAGAAAGAAAAGGTACGCTCTTATTCATCGAGCATCTTTCAAAAAAAAAACAAACTGACTTTTAAAACTTTTTCGAGGGCACTGTACAGCCAATAAACAAGTGTGACACTTTGGACACCCCATTTCAGTATCGAAAAGCCAACCGTCACAGGTAAGCCGCCCTACAAATGAATCCATCAAGACCAACCTAATTAAATCCCTTCCCTTTAATTATCACCGGTCTTACAAATGGTAAACATAGCATAGAATGCAATCATCCATCCATCCATCCATCTGTCTATACGAGCTAGAAGACTGTTCAGTTAGTAAAGTTTGGCCGATTTAACAAGAGCAGCCAGTGAAAAGGGGAAAAAAGAGCGACAGTCCTTATTATTACGACTAATGTTAAGCACAAGGAAGGAGGGGAAAATAACATTTTGGCCATTGATGCATTGAGAATTATGAAAGCAACCTCTTTGATTTCAGACACTCTCACATACACATACACTAGTTCACTAGATATATTAAGCGACACGATTGTTAAGCAGACAGATGGAGGGGGGGAAATTGGATAGATTTGCTTCTCAATATTAAAAAGTCCATGAACTAACAGTATACATTTTCTAGGCTGCCATTAAAGCACACGAACTCCGTAACAAGAACAAGGCTGAGCTTCTCAAGATCCTTGACGAACAAAAGCAAGCTCTTGCTAACCTCCGTGTTCAAAAGGTTGCCGGTGGTAGAGCTCAAGAACTGTAAGTATAGTGTGTAAATGATATTGCTGTAGCTGACCCGTGTATATGCAGCGGTGAAGCCCGTAAGAACGTTGCTCGTGTCTTGACTGTCATCAACCAAACCCAACGTGAACAACTCCGTCTCTTCTACCAAAAGAAGAAGTACGTTCCTTTGGATCTCCGTGTCAAGAAGACCCGTGCTATGCGTAGAGCTTTGACTCCTTATGAAAAGTCCTTGAAGACTGTTCGTCAACAAAAGAAGTTGGCTCACTTCCCTCTTCGCAAGTACGCTGTCAAGGCTTAAATTGTGCTTCTCTTGACAATAAAAGATTTTGTATAATACAGTTCTTTGTTTTTTATTCTATTCTGGCGATTAGAAATACAAGCTTGCTTAAAGTATCTTTATTTGCCTTTGCTATTACTAAACATGATTGAAGACTAGAAATGTCATTGATAATTCCATTTGACATATTACAAGCCAAAGTCCCTGAGGTTAGTCAGGTGTTTAATATATTGCCAATTACTCAGTTTAGCACAGTTGTACTGGAAAGGCGCGTTAATTGATGACCCACCAAGTATTGAAAATATCCATCACTACAAATTGGATCCTACTTTACACTTCAACACCAAATCCCATTCACCGTCACGACTCGCCCAATGCACCCCAAGTGCCACATCTGGAATCTCTTTTCTTTTGTTTGCCAGTTCACAAATGTTGCCAAATGAGCACCATCGAGAAATTTTATAACTTTTTCCAAAATCTCCAGAGCTTCACCTGCACAACATGGGCAACCACAACAAAATAAGTAGACCAATTCAAATAAGGAAAGGAAATAGTTATCACTTAAATTATTCTATCGCGAGAATCGAGTTTACAACCAAAAGAGTACCCGGCCAACACTACATGCACCAGAAAAAAGGCTAATGCTACGGGGCGCTTCTTTTCTAGGCATTACCTGTAAGACTGTTTAATAGGATATCCTTTAACATAAAATAATTCATTATAATTACACGTAAAATATATCAATAGTAACATTTCTTTTTATCTCCTTGAAAAGAAACAAACCAAGTTGGTGAAAAATTTTGTCGGGGGACATCATACGTAGTATTGGTCTAACTTCTGGTGCACGTAGTGTTCACTATAATGCTTTCAATATGTTTTTCGCTAGCAAAACGATAATAATTGATAATTTGCCGTCTAATCATAAACTATATGCTTTTCAACGATAAGAAATTCTGAACAGTTCTTCAGTCTTATCCCCCTTCAGCTGTAGGTCAAAGCCTATACAAAGATCCAATGATACATTTTCTGGTATATGGTGACATTGAATACTACCTGCATGCATATGCAGGTTTCAAATAGTATAAATAACCCAAAATCTTATTGAGATAGCCGACATCAATTTAGATCACAACAACTTCTCTTATTTTATCTTATATCTTTAACATCTTCTTTATTTCATTTTTTACTTTATCTCACAAGACTTGGCATTATATTGTTCTTTATTGATCTTATATTAAGATCTGGTGGAGTCACTATAATACCAAATTTTATTCAAAAACTATATATAAACTTTACTACCCTTATTAACACCCAGTAACACCAAGATAGTTTAAATGTTTCATCTTTACTTTCTTACTATACCTTTTATTATATTCCCTTCTTTCTACTGCTTTTTAATCAATATTAGCAAGAATTCTAAACACACAAACAATAAAGCTACTATTTAACAAAGTTACTTCCAATGGCATTACGTTCAACACGCATTGCTTGGTCGCAAGAGTATAAATGGTTTTCTAGGATCAGTCTCATAATAAACATCAAAGGATCCAAAACCATCACCTTTTCCCGAGAGCTTTACACTATTTCACTTTTACTTTTTGCGACATCATTTTGACAAAAGATGTACATGCGCATAGTTTAACCCTTTTTCTGATATAAGAAAATCTTTTTTTATTTTTAAAAAAAAAGTGTATATAAACAGCCCCTTTTTTGTTGTTGCGTCGTATACAAAGAATGAACATGTTTATCGGTTGGCTATATTAAAAACGATAAGTAAGAAAAAGTAAGACAAACAAAACAATCAACTTACACTTGGCAACACGTTCAAGTTCATCCTTCTTCTTGATAGCATAAGAGTTGGCAGAACCCTTGGCAGCGTTGATCAATTCGTCAGCAAGACATTCAGCAATAGTCTTGATGTTACGGAAAGCAGCTTCACGAGCACCGATGGTCAACAAGGAGATGGCTTGGTTGACACGACGGAGAGGAGAAACATCAACAGCTTGACGACGGACGGTACCTTGAGAACCAATACGGGTGGAGTCTTCACGAGGACCACAGTTGATGATGGCATCAACAAGGATTTGAAGAGGGTTGGCATCGGTCAACAAGTGAATGATCTCGAAAGCATGTTGAACAATACGGGCAGCCATGAGCTTCTTACCGTTGTTGCGACCATGCATCATCAAGGAGTTGGTCAAACGTTCAACAATGGGGCACTATTGAGATGTAAGTCACATGTCAAAGATGATCATTTCAATCTTTACCTGAGCCTTACGGAAACGCTTGACAGCGAAACGACCGGCAGTGTGAGGCAAGAAGACGTGTTGACGGATTTGAATGTAGTCTTGAAGGGAGATGTCCTTAACTTCAACGTCTTCATAAGACCATTTGTTGAACAATTTACGAGTACCATCGGCGGTGGCGCTAACGTTAGCGGGTAAACCTAAAGCAGGCATGATGGTCTATCATATCATATTGTGTGTTGTTGAATAAATGGATGGATGGATGGATGGATGATGATTTGAAGGATAAATGTGATAAATTGATGGAAATATCAATAAGGAGGATGGATTGATGAGAATAGACGATAAAATAGGTTAGTGAGGACGTTCTTTTGGATGGATGGATAGCCTATTGAGTCAGTATTTACCTATTATTTACGAGAAAAGAGGAGGATTCCTTCGATCCACTTCTTGCGGATGGCTTTCCATTCAACAGGGTATACAAATCAAACTCAGATATCTGAATTCGAAATGCTTGTTCCTCTGTGTCAAGAGAGTCATAATACAGCGCTGATTGTCTTATAATGTATCGTCATGTTGGTGAATAAATTCATTTAATATCAATATAGAATAGATATTGACAGTATAATGTGCTATGCAAATAAGCACTCTAGTAAAGCCCTTAAAGTCTACTTACACACATTTCTTTTCGTTTTGGTATAAAACTAAGCAAAGACGAAACTGTATTGGATGGTAAGCCATCTTGTAGGCATAAGATAGTTTTTGAACAGCAACTTCTAATCTTACCTTCAAAGAAGAGAGGAAGATATTAGTTTAAGAAAATCGCTACAACTGTCTTTTTCTATTTGTCAAAAAAAAAGGGCCCTGTTGGCTCATGCCTTATCCTTTCGTTTTACTTTGCATACTTTTAATACTAAAGAATACATATAATATATGTTGTATTTTGCGTGAGCGCACCTCAAGTAGATTGATTTAGTATACATAAATACACACACACACACACACACACACACACGCTTGAACAGTATGAATCCAGCTGATGACTGCAATGTTTTGTTGCCATTTATTTGAATTCTTTGTACAATAAAAAATAATGAGGATTCTTTTTTCTTTACATCTTCATTGGTTGTGGCTGATTTGGTTCTTTCTCGAGTTCAGCACTACAAGAGAGCAATATTAAGATCTAGTAACAGACAAGAATAAAATAAAAAAAGTTACCGTAATTGCTTTGAGAAAGCATCATCAATATCATCGTCATCCCAATTGTCTTCCCAAAAATGAGCATCACTTTGATCTTCTTCATCCTCACCCCAATCTAAGGTTCATTATGTCAATTATACAAGTAAATACTTTTATAACTGCATTGCACAAACCTTCTGTAGCAAATTCTTCAAATTCATCATCTTCTTCAAGCACTCCAAGGGCAGCAAGGTTCTTTTCTTCGGTTATGCTCTTTTGTTTGTCTTGATTTTGTGTAGTTGCCATATTTAATGTGAAAGGAGAAGAGAGTAAAGAAACGCGTAACCTCAGCAGAGCATTAGAAGTGTCGTAAGCCAATGGGGTGCGTATAGCTAAAGTGAGTGACGTATTATATGCGGAATTTGAATTTACATTGTATTGATGTGTCAAGCCTGTATGAGTGTCTTACAAAATAAGGAGATGTAAAGTCCAGAATGATCGAGACGGTGCGACTTTTTTTATTTTTTTTTTTAGTCATACAAGCAAAACTTGATTTATTGATACACATCACTATGATGTCTTTGTTGTTATCAGTTAAGAGTTTCACCTGAAAAAGTTAATTAGTACTTTCTGCGTATAGTGTTACACTTACTGGTGTATGTTATCGATTCTAATCAGCTACTAAAACACACAGCTGCTATAATTTGAAGAGGAGATGTACTTGATATTTAAAAGACAAATAATAAGGAGACACATACTATTCTACCGCTTCATACATGTGTAAAAATTTCTTTATGCAAGAGAGGACGTTACACTATGTTTAAATTACTACAGAAAAAAAAGGAACAAATAGTGGCTAGTTTACACTCGGCATAATTTATCCTCAAAGCACCGCGCATTCATGCTGACGTGTGCCTGAGCTAAAAGAAGTAAAGGAATATGAAATTCCGTAGCTGAAACAGGGAAACGTACATGTATATATCATATTTGCCTTTTTCTTTATTGGCCGTGGCTTGCAAATAAAACCTTGTCTTTCAACTTTATATTCCGTTTTTCCATAGCTTGAATATTACTGTAATATATGTTGATGTACGCTATCTCCAGAAAGTAACATCGTTTCAAGAGGTCGTACTTTATATATTTTGTATTATAAATTTTGAATTATGCAATATTACTTTAGAAAATACTATAGAAAAAACTGCATTTTTAACTCATTATCAACACAATCACATGACTAAGGACGCCACATTGTCATGACAACTTCTTCAAGATGCTCTATAATTCATACCGGAAACTGTCGCCGTTTTCTGGAACAGATTGAGCCGCGCCACATATATACGCATAAGCTCAGCCCCGGATTGGATTAACTGCGGTATCAGGTTATTTTCGCTTGCTCTGTGTGGGGCGGAGATAAGGCTTACTGTCTCACCAAGTCCCAAAACTCAGGCCATGGAGCAATTGAAATCGAAATCCGAAAGCCGGTCCAAAACTATAAATTTGTATTTTTTTTTCTGACGCCTTTTCCTTTCCAAAAAAAAAAAAAATTAATGTTTCGAAAAGCAAAGAAGCTTTCACAGCGTCTTGGACTCAAAAAGGAAAATTGTACAAATCAAGAGAGAAAAAGAGAAGAGAATCTGTCGTCAATATTGAAATCAGAAAATAGCAGTATGACTGGAAGCACCACAGCTAGTTTGGAAACAACGAGTTCTCAAAGTTCAACAAATGAAAGCACAGAGATCAAGATGACAAGACCAAGCCTATCAAAGTCATATACGACTCCTACCTGTCCACCAACCGAACGAAAGGAGCGTCGATCGATTGCTGCAGACACAAATGATCTCGAGCTGTTACTATCAATGGAAACACAGGCTAGATTAGACGCACTAGCGGAACGAGAAAAGCAAAAAAAGCAAGACGACGCAGTGCCATTCAGTCGTCCTACGACCATCAAGTTTGAACTCCCTGTCACACCACCCCGTTCTAGATCACCTAACCAACGGTTGACTTACCCAAGAGCACGACCCACACGATCTCTTCCCGAGGAAGGACTGACGGCAAACGCAAAACGAAAAAAGAGATCAAGTTGGCGGTATCTGTTTGGAGATCGAAGTGATGATGATGAAGAAGTGACGCCTTATGTGACCATGGATGCTCGTGTGAGACTGAAGCTAAGACCTTTACCTACCTTTGGATATGTTAGATTCATTGGCGGCGTTGAATTTGGAAAAGGCGAATGGGTTGGAGTGGAATTAGACCACGGTGGTAAATTATTTATTGATTTTCACGGCCCCCTCATATTTACTCACACACACACACATTATAGTTGGCAATTGCGATGGTAGCGTGAATGGACATAGATACTTTACGACCGATCCTCGTCGTGGTATTTTTTGTAAACGTCATGATCTGGAAGCAGTGGCGGAATAATGGCTCAATCTCTTCATAATCCCATATACCCTTTTTTTTGTCTTTTATATTATAGTAATAGTTGTAATAATAGTAATAATAATGTAATAATGTAATAATAATCACCTTGACTTTGATCACAAACATATTTATTAAAATAAATAAAATCCTTTATACATGTACAGAATGAAGTTGTCCTCTATTTGAGTTGGTGCATCTTTTCGTCTTTGACAGATATGTGATTGACTACTTTAAAATGAGCAACCATTTCTTTGTTTTTCATTTGACACATGTTTATATTTTCTGTATTCTTGATTATTTTTATCCAAGGACAACCTTGTCTTTCAGGTGAATAAAACCTCTATATGCCTCTCTTTCTCGGAGCAGAAACCTATTTGCTTTCTCTACATATCTTTTCCAAACAGATATGAAAAGTTATTTTCCTATAAAAAAAAACATAAGAAACCCCTGAGATATGGATTATGAATCATAATTTCCAAAATTACCGATTGCCCTTCACTTCCGAACTCCGGTGTAAGCTTTATTCCCGGTAACTTAATTTCAAAAAAAAGGTAACATTGGTAACATTCAAATGTGTTACTTGTTAAATCTAACATATCAGGCGGGGTGTTTGTCTTTTCTTAACTGCCATCAATAAGAAACTATTGTATAACTTGGTTTGTTATTTCTTCCAATTATACATGCGCTATGACCATTTTCTCTCGAGGCTGAATTGACTTTAATATTCTGTCAAAATGCAATAAAATTCTCTTTGTAGACTAAGCAAGCATGTGTGATGCAGGGGTGTCACATCCCTCGTTTCATTATTCTCAAGAACTGTTTGATTGTTTGACTATAAATAACACGATTCATAGTGGTAGAGAGATCTATTCAGGGGGGGTTTGGTGATATCTCATTATAGCAAAATGTCTCTATTTCTTTCCTTCCTTATTCAATAAAGTATCAGTAATATTGAACTTGTTCGATAATTCGTTTCTAACTCTTTTACATTATATCATGATCCATCAGTAGTAATAACGATTGAATGATAACAACATTTTTTTGTATATATACAAAGGTAGAGTTATTTTTATTAAAAGAGGCAATGTACGCTACTATATGCTATGGACAGAAAGACATTTTGATATCTTGTTGTGGTGGAGAATTGGGTGGTGAAACAGATTGACCCAGTTGCTGTCGAAGCTGGTTATTTTCTTCTTGCATTGCACGAATATAGTCAATCGCATATCGCAGCACTTTGGCTCGATGGCATTTTGGACCTCCGTTCTCTGCTGAACGTGGCACTAACGTTGACAGTTCATTCACTAATGTGTTCTTTTTTTTTTTTTTTACAAAAGTAGTCAGCATACAAACGGGCTATTAAAATAGTTGGCCATACCAAATTATCTCTTCTTCTTCGCTCTACCCGATTATGTGTCTCTCTTCGTTGTCTGATTCTACTCATGGCCGTATCACTATCGACACTGACTTTATTTAAAATATTGACGCCATGCAAGACAAGCTTATTCGGTTGCTTTTCTAGTTCATGCAGCTTCTTGGCCATGCTATCAGGACTATAAATTTTTATTCGTTCTTGTATTGGATAAGAAGCTCTTCTTTCTGATATAGACATCTTTTGTGTTGTAAGTGAATGCATGAGCAAATAAAGAAAAAAGAGAGAATATAGAAAAGGTGAGATTTTATACTAAAATATGCTGTAGATCAAATTGAGATTACGGTGTGGCAAGGGTCAATAGAAATTACCGCAAAATTCCCTCAGGCACGCCCTGATACTTGTACTACCCCCTTCTTTTTCTTCAATGTTCCAATAGCAAAATATGAGCTATTATTGTTATTATCTCAATTTGCCTCTTTATTTTCTGTTTGTCTCTTATGATTAGCCAATCATATCACCTCATTAATTGGCTCATCCCTCCAACGTTGGAGAATATTTCTATTTACAGCATTTGTGTGTATGTGAACAAAACATGATGTGGAGTCACTCAACTTTTCGACTTAACAGGAAACTAAAGATGGGGTAAAAAAGAAAATAGACCAAAGTGTAGATATCTTTTATATACTATGCATTGGCTTATATTATCACAATAATCATTTTTAACAGCCATCAAGCTTAGCAGTAAAGCTTTATGAGAGTTATTATAAGCTCATCTTTTCAAAAAGCAGGGGATTTCCAATCTTCTTTTGCACGTGTCATAATTTGTCTATTCATTGTTGGTCCTAATAATATGACATTAGTCAGACCAGTTGACTTTGTTTTAACAAAGTTTATCTTGGTAAACCCCCAATTTGCCCTTTAAGTTATATCAAATTGATCTCCTTTATATCGTACACTAAAGACACTATTGACTAGAATACCAGTCGGGTGCCCATGTTCAACTGGAAGTAGACAGTCGTGTCTGAAGCATGAAAAAACGACAAGCTTCGATGTCACTCAAAAGATTTATATTTGTTCTTAATGGTATTATTCACCTACTTTTAAAACAGGGATTTACTTGAAGTAGCCACATGTTTGAACTACAACAACAGCAATGAAAAAGAAAGAACTGGACAGTTGACACGAAAAAGTCTTTTTAGATAAACAATATTTTATTATTTAAAAATACAATACGCCTATAATAAAGTAATCAGTAAAAAGAAGTTTTTATGATAATAATAATAAGCCATTCAGGGTGTCAAGTTGAATCATTATGTGTTCATGTGAAGAAATTCAACAAAATAAATTTTGCTAAAACATCATCATGGCTTTATAAATATTGTTTGTTTACTTACCCTTTTGAAACTTGAAGGGAATAAAAAAGAAGAGGGGGCCGTTATTTATTTAAAAAAAAAAAAGCTTGTCAAAAATTTTTTTTCCATAGTCACGGGCGGATACTCAATAAGGAAGTTTTTTTTGTCATGCCTAATAAATGAGTCTTTGCTTATAGGGAAGCAAGTTGTTTAAAGTAGAGAAAGAAAGGAGAGGAAGAAAGTCTAGTTATTAAAAGAAAAAAAAAAGAGACTGTTTTATTAAAAGAGTTCAAGATGGGTGCTGTCAACAAATAACTACAAAAAAAGAAACTGCTTCGTATTTGTTTGTTTGGTATTTCCAGACTTTTTTTTTTCTTCCTCTTCAAGCTTGCTTCAACTGCTTTATTTTCCTCCTCTTTTACATCCAATAATGATCATATTCAGCTTACCACAGCCTTTAAGCTTCTTTTTTTTTTTTCCGTGGTGATCGGGCCGGACTTGACGCTTGAAAGAGGAGGGGGGTGTCCCTAAGACTCTAGGCAGCTGCATTACACAAGAAAGGAGAGAGAGAATATGCAAATTTCTTTTAGGTATATTTCCGCTTTTTTTTCCTTTTCTTTTCTTCTTTTGTATCTTTATTTTTCTTTATGTCGGAAATACTACAAACATCATCCATTCCTCTTCATAATCAACAAGCAATAAAAGCAAAACGATTGACAAAGACACGAAACTATGAAGTATATATCGGAAATACTATCTTCTTTTGTGGCGGACGATTATTGATGAGTAGAGCATTTTGGGCTTTCAGTATATCCATTGTTCTATTATTAGCACCTTCTATCCTATTTTTCATATTTACGTAAGAGATAACATACATACAAGAATAATGCGGGATGATTCATGCTTTAGTTAACAGATGTCCTTGGTTATGGCATAACATGTCACCGGCAGTACCCATCGTGTTTGCATATCTGTTTGTTCTCGCTCTTGCTTCCATGCTAAAAACCTCGTGGACAGACCCTGGTGTAAGCTAATCTGTACATGCATCATACGATACACACACAGAAAAAAAGTAACACCTCTCTTTTTTTTTTCGTAGATTTTACCTAGAAATCTAGACAAGATAGCACAACCAGAGAATCAATCAAGAGAGGATACCTATGGTTATCCATACTCCTCCATGTCAGACTATAGCATATTACCTTCACCTAAAGAAGTTATGATCAAGGGCATGCTCGTACGATTAAAATATTGCGAAACATGCTGTATCTATAGACCACCAAGAGCAAGCCATTGTAGACAATGTAATAATTGTGTAGGCAGGTAACAATGAACCCCCACATTGTCCTTCAATGAACTGAACAGAGACATGCTGATTGTATATAAAACAGAAAACGAGGACCATCACTGTATTTGGTTAAATAACTGTGTTGGCAAGAGAAATTACAAGAGCTTCTTTACTTTTGTTATCTGTTGTTTCTTGCTTTGCTGTCTTGCTGCAGCATTTTCACTATATCAGGTCATTTTTACAGCACTAGACACTGGATCATTTCAAATAGCCTTACAAAGGGAACCTGTCAGTTTTGCTGTCGCCTTGTTCTGCCTTATTTTGCTCCTTCCTGTCTCTTGCCTCACTGGGTATCACTGTTTCCTGGTGATGAGAGGTGTAACGACACACGAGCAGGTAATGAGACAGTCTTTTTCTAATTTGAGAGATGTAGCTCATTGTTGTATTCTTTTACCATTTTAGTTAAGATCAAATCTGGCTGCAAACCCATTTGAAGAACACCCTTTCGATTTTGGTAACCCCTTATCCAATATGATTCATGTGCTTTGTAGGCCTCGAAATAAAAGGTATGTTTATAGATGTCTTAAAAATATACTCATGTCTTTTTTAGTTATATTGGAAGACGTAAATTTGTAGAAGAAATCTATGAGATTGATACGTCAAACGTAAACAATCCCCTTACATCATTATCACACTAATACGAGGTCACACACTCCTCTTTCTCTCCCTCATTTTTTTTTATTTCCTTTTTTATGACTCCTTATATTTTACCTATAGAACCTTCAGCTAAAGGGTCGATACAGACTGAGCTGCTAATATTGAATAAACTATTGGATGGTGTACGGATTATTACATACAACATCTATTGTGTATATATTTATTTTCTTTATATATTTATAGGACATATTAGAACTCTCGGCGCGTCTTTTGGATTGCAATGCAACCAAAGCGTTTGTGTTGTCATTCAGCCCTACCACACTATACTCACTATTTTTACTTTTCTTTAGTAATAACAAACTAGAAACCAGTACTACACCTCCTCCATCACAACCACCAGAAAGACAGGCTGATTTGACAGATAGATTGCTCGAAAAATGTGAGGATTTTGAAACGGTCTGTAATCACATTCAACTTATACTTGAACAAACAAAACAAATACTTGTATTGCAACAGCAACAACAACAAGAAAAACAAAAGCAATCTCCACAACAACAACAACAACAACAACAGCAGCAGCAGCAGCAGCAACAACAACAACAACAATCTCAGCAATCAACAGAAAAATCGAGTAGCCTAGATCAAGAAATGGACTATACCTTACAAAGCGATGACTTCAACACAGCACCTAATAACATGGAAGAAGAGGAAGACATGGAAGAGTTATTACAGATACAAAGAGATCGTCTAGACAGACTACGAAAAGTCATCCTCTTGGGTATGGATGCCGATGCAGCCAAGGCTAATTCAGATAATAAAGAAGATTTATTGTTTTGAGAGAACACGTCGTCGTATAAACTGAACAGAAGGAGAAATGAGCTTTTCTGCGACCATAGGTGTCATAGCAGCTGAGGCAGCTAAACGAACAGGAAGTAATGCCTACTGTTGATGAGTTCCTAATGCTGTTACTTTTTTTTTTTTTTAATTACCTTGACAATGCAGTATGTCGTCACGAGATGAATCATGACCTTATTATCTGGTTCAAGTTGCTCATATCCGTAATGCACCCTTACTTTATTAATAAATTTGTTGCCTTCTTCGATAAGAGAACTTGAAAAGGGTATCGTGATGGAAGACGCATCAAGTGCATAGTAGATGACAGGAAAAGGTGCAATGGCAGTGAGTTCATGAAGCACAGCAAATGCTGTCATGTAAGATCCTGGTTTACTCTTGAACTGTTGAGCATATTTTCGATAACCAGTTAACTGAGTACTATAATGTCTTATTGTAAACAGTGGCTGCCTGACACGATGCAACATTATCTTTCAAAAAAAAAAAAGAAAGAAAGGGGGGGGACGTTTAAACCACAAAGATGACAATTGTAATGTGTGATATTCAACAAACATCGTCTAAAAGGGAAGACATCAAGAGTCAATCAGTTCATATTGTCTTCATAAGCTCGGAAAAAGTTCAGTTGTGCGTTTATTGAAATACTACTGTACATAATGTATAAAATGCTTTTGTTTTTTAATGATCTTCAGTTAAAGTATCATAGAAGGTCCTTTTCACAGTTGATTTGTATTCTTCAAATTGTCCTTTAAGGTTTTTCAATTCTTCTTGACTTTCAATCAACATTTGTAGTAATTTCTTTTCAAGTTCGGTCGTAGGCTGGACTTTTTCCAAGTCCAACACGTCCTTTTCTTCTTTTTTTTCTTCGTCTTCTTCAAAGTCTTCGTCATCATCAAATGCAAATAATAAGGGATCATCTTGTAATACAGGCTGTAAATACTGATCATCACTCAAGAATGACTCTTTTTTATCGAATGAAGTATTTGTATAATCATCATTTTCTTTTACCTAAGTTTCCTTGACATCATCAGTTGATAAATTTATCACGTTTCCATGTATACACTTACTTGTTGTCGAATATAGTTGATCAAACGGATACACTGATAAAAATCCAATCCAAGTCTTTTCCTTGTCTCTTGAAAATCAAATCCATGTACTGATTTCATATGTTCAAACGCTGCTTTTGTTGATGGCAACACGTCTTTGCAGTACAAGCACTGAACTTGCTCTTCTTCTTCTTCATGCCAATCGTCCCAAGAGTGTTCTATAAACAATTATTTGGCTGAGTTGCCATGTAAAAGGGAGTAACAGGCACACAAACCTTGTGGATCGTATTCTTCATAATGTAAATCGTCCATCTTGTCAAAAGTTTAACAAAGAAGAAAGAAAGAAAAAAAAAAAAGAACGGTCACAAACACGCCCCCCTTCTCTCTCTCTCTCTTTTTATTTGAGCCACACAACAATATAAATACGCGCCGCGTCCCCTAAAAAAAAATACGCGCGCTTCTCTCTCTTTTTTATTGTGTGTGTTCAAAATGACAGCTAGATATAGTGAAACAGCGATCGCTAATTTGTATGGTCTTAATTCCAGTGATCGTGAAGTTATTCAAGAGAGTAAAGTGTTTTTTGGTCATCATTCTGTCTTTAACTAAACATATGTAGTTGGCTCCATTTGTCAAATATTCTCCATGACACCAGAGCAAGTTAAATTCAAATGGGAAGCGTTTGCCTTGAATGCCAACATCTCTTTAACACCTTCTGCTGCTTATATAAGATTATTAAAAAATAATCTACAAAGAGAATTCAACAGAACACTTAAAAAGAGACGAACAGGAGGGGTCAGTACGAATGAACGTATTGTGACAAAGAGAGCAGTCATGCCCGTTGATCTATCAGCATATGGTCTTGACTTTACGACTACACATGATGATCTTGATACAGCCACACATGTATCCACTGTCCAAGATTCAGATACAAAACTGTAAAAAAAAAAACTTAAAAGAAATGCATATATTGATCTTTCATGTATAGATCACCAGAAACACATCGATTCTTGAATAGACCCGAACCATATCATTTGGACGGACAATATAATGGACAACTCTTACGTCGTGGAATTGTAGTTGATGATCATCCTCAGATCTCGCTCAAGTATTTGCAAAAGCCGATCGAACCTTACCGCTACATGTTTGAAAAGATCCGCGAAAGGGCCGATGAGTCGAATGATAGGCTTGATTATATGGGAGAGATGTTATCAAACTATTATCAAAAGACATTTTCAAACCCTGTTCGACAGAATCAAGAAACCATCTTTGCGTTTGGTCGTATTTGCTCAGACACAAACGAAGGTAAATTGAACGAGCAGTCGGTATTATTAGAGACGTCAAAAGAACTAGGTATGGGCAAAAGAGTCAGATTGGACATTGAACGTTTGCAGGACTATGCCTTGTTTCCTGGTCAGGTTGTGGCTGTAGAAGGTATCAATCATCATGGACACTCATTTAAAGTTGAGAGCATTTATATGGCAAGTATTTTTTTTTTAATTTTTCGACAAATGAAGGGGTAACTTATGACGTTATTAGCCACCTGTTCCTCCAAAGATTGATTCATCTAAATTGGAGTTTGTCAACAACGAAGGGAAGCCTCTCGAGATGATCACAGCGGTTGGACCTTTCACATTAGATGGAGACTTATCCTTTAAGCCCTTGGAAGCACTCGTTCAAAAGTGTATAGAAGACAGACCAGATATTGTGTTGTTGATGGGACCGTTTATACCAGCAACACATCCAATGATTGCTCGTGGAAAGATATCAACATCACCCGAAGATCTTTTTCGACAACAGATTGAAGTACGACTGAAGAACCTTTTAGATACGTGTACTAATACACAGATATTACTGATGCCACATGCAAACGATATGACACACACCTATCCATTGTTTCCTCAACCTCCTTTCAAGAACCTGCAGCATGACCCACGTATTAAACTGTTGAGCAATCCTTCTAATATCAGTATCAACGGACATGTCTTTTCTATTGCAAATATCGATATCTTGTTTCGATTAGCTAAGCAAGAAGTATACAAGTAAAATACACTTATGCACAAGATTGTATATAAATATTTGTATTTACACTTTTTGATAGATCTTCAGCACCCGTAGACCGATTTAGTCGGCTTTTACTACACTTGTTTCAACAACACACTTATTATCCACTAGTGCCCACTGCAGAAGAAGATAGTATTGACTCATCACGATTGGTTGACATACAGATATCATGGAAACCAGACATCTTGATCATTCCCTCACAGTTTAAACATTTTGTCAAGGTAATAACGATAATAATTAAACGAAATGATGATTTACGAGTATTATAGAATGTGGAACAAGTTGTCTGTATCAACCCTGGACACTTGACAAAGCATCAATCTGCTGGCAGCTATGCACGAGTGATTTTATATCCAACGGATGACATCAATGAACGTGTTCGCGTAGATTTATTCAAGTTGTAAAAAAAATAAATAAACTTTAATAAGCCTTTATCGAACTATTGTTTGTGTCGGTCATTGTGAGATGAATGACGATATCACCCACTGGATCAATATCGATATGCTGAATTGCTTCCTGTAGTTCATCCATGGTTTGATAGAACCAGTCTACTTGGCTATCGTCCATTCCACCATAAGGCTTTGCATTGGTTAAAATATCCAAGACGTTATTGTTATTTGTGGTATCTGTTACAGCATCTGACTTTAACTGTATCTGTTGGAGTAACTGCTGATATCGATCGACTCGTTCCTGCAGGTCTGTCTCTTGAAGTGGATCTGTTTGTGTGTTTGATATATCAATCAAATTTCTATTGTAAAAAGTAAGAACGAGTATGTATGTGTGTTTAATATTGAACTTACTGTGTGGTCTTGTCAATGATATTGTTCCAAAATTCTTGTTCCTTTTGCACATCGATAGTTTCGCATGTCTGGTAGTTGACTCGACTATGTTGTTTATTAATATATAATCATTGTTAGATGATTTTTTTTTTTTTTTACTTGTCATTGGTGAGATGTTCATTAAGCAAAGGAGCATTAATGTCATCCTATAAGCTCAAGTTCAGTATACATTGCGTATACTAGTATAGCTTTCTTACTTCGTCTTGGTCTACTTTGCTACTGCAACAGCCCATATGTTGCTTTACTAAAAATATATATAAAAAATAGAGAGAGAGAGAGGGAGAAAAAAAAAAAAGGCAAAATAATGCCGACAAGCAACGTCATATGCAATTTCTTATAATTTCTTTGTTGCTCTTTTTTGTTATTATTGTTGTCATTGCCTTTCTTCCTTTCTTTCTTTCTTTCAACAATGGTATCAACAAGGTATCAGCAGAGACAAGAAAAAAGTAGAAACAAAGAAGAAGAATCCATGTTGGTAGAGGATCCTCCTTTACTGACAATATCACGTTCAAAGGATTCCTTGGAAGAACAAAATGAAGTTGCTGTAAGATTAGACGCCTTTTTAGAACAATTAGACGAGTAATGAATAGATCTATTTGAGAGTTACCTGTTTTTGTTTTGTTCAAACTTTTGATTAGTTATGAATGTTCTACTTTGGATGCTCTTGTTGCTCGTTGGCCGTCATTGTATAAACGTTTGAAAGGCATGAAACCTCATTTACCTCCTAAAAAGGATGATACACGCCCTACCTTAGGTGAGAACATATTTGAGAAAAAAAAAGGCTCTTTACATTAAATTTCAATACAGTTCTTGACTTGGATGAAACGTTATTACATACTTATCGAGGTGAAGTCGCTTTAAAACAAGTGGACTATGTTATTTATGCACAGGACGGACATAGTTGCTTACTTGCAGGGACCTTAAGACCAGGCGTATTTGATTTTTTAAACTGGGCTGCAAGTTACTTTGAAGTGGTCGTTTGGACTGCAGGAACCGAAGATTATGCAGCCATGGCTCGTAGCTGTCTTGATCCTGATGACAAGCTTATCACGTAAGATTTGGTTTTGGTATGAATGTAAAGACTAAAATCTCGATTATAGACACATGCTAACTAGGAAATCATGTATTCGAATGAGATCAGCGTCAACAAAGGAAGTGCTCTATATCAAAGACCTTTGTGCCCTCGGTCGTGACTTGTCTAAAACCTTCCTCATAGACAACACGCCTCATGCTGCAACTTTAAACTTGAGCAACTTGATTCCAATCGAGTCATTTGTAGGCAACAGGTCAGATACTGAGTTAATAGAATTGAAGAAATTCCTTGAAGCAAATCTCGTTCGATTGATAGATAAAAAGCATGACATGAGGATTATCTTACATCGACAGTTTAACTTGAAGCGAAGAATACGTGAACGTATTACTCATTGGAGACGAGAGCAGCAATCAAGACAACAATAGTCATTATAAAAAAGCCTTTGTAAATATATCCATCCATTATGCACATAAATAAATAGAGTATATGACTTCATTTTTCGTTTAAATTTATTATATAAAAAATGATGGCAATATGCCGAGATGCTCACAAAGGAGCGATGCCTGCAAACACACATGGTGTGTTGTAGTGAGCAAAAGCTCGTTCCGTCCTTCTCAAGGGGATCGCCAAAGATCTCTCCTTTCTATATTCCATGTCAGACCCACATATCGCCTTTTTATAAAAAAAGAGAAACTTACCGTTATGCACAAAGAGAAAAAAGAGGAAAAAGAAAAAGTTCTCTTTTATAGTTTTGTCGGAACACGAAAAATGTAAAAGTGGCTTTTAGACAACATTTTATTACAATTCTTTATACAATTCTAGGAGCAAGCGAAACAGCCTTCATCCAATTCTTTGTCCTTAATTCAGCAGCAACAACACCTAATATACGAGTGCCTAAAGGTTCTTTCTTTTGGTTTAATAAAATACAAGCATTATCATCAAAACGAATCGTGCGTCCGTCAGGTCGTGTCATTTCTTTCTTTGTACGAACAACAAGTGCATGTCGAACATCACCTTTCTTTACTTTTTGTGTTGCTGCCTGAGTTCCTACAATACTTGGGTTGATGGGTCTAGCACGTTTGACAACGCACACAATTTCATCTCCTAATGTTGATCATCAGTCTTTCTTTTTTTTTTTCGTTCTTTTTCTTCTTCTTTACCTGCTCTGGCAAAACGTGCACCGTTCATGACTCGAATACATTCTGCAATAATGGCTCCAGAGTTGTCAATGACATTTAATGTTCCCTTTAATCCAATCATTTTTTTTACTGTAAACAATTAAAAGAAAGCAGCCCTTATTTCTTCTCTCTCTGTCACCCAGGGTAAAGAATGGCATCCGCTTATACCCTCGCTACGTAAGCGGATTTTAAAATTGTAATTTCTATATATGGACGAATATTTTAAGCCATCAAAAGCCACCCTAGCCGTTGTACCTGAAAGTTAATTCACAATGATAATCATGAAAAATACTTTCTTTTAGCTGTATTCATTCAATAACGCAATAAACATGTCTTTTATATTACGTATCAACCCTTATAAGTCTATCCCTCAAAATATTGAGGTATCTATTTCGAAAATGCAAGAGGTTGTTGATACCTTTCCTGATACATATGCTGTGAAGTGAAAGGTTGGAAAGCTTTATAAACCTAGGTGAAGATTAGGAAACACCTGACTTGGACGCCAACGACAACCCCAATAAAGAAAAGAAAAAGATATGTTTCTCATTTCTGGTACAAGACATATTGCTGTCATAGGTCTGGGTGAGAAAGAAAAGCCCAAGAATGACCTAGGAGGAAAGTCAGGTCAAATAAGAGAAGTACAGAAGACATCCAAAAAGATAAACTGTCCCGCTACCATGAAAGCTAATTGCTATAAGTCTAAACCGGAAGAAGTAGTTTTTACATTTATTAATGATCACAACCATACAG
This sequence comes from Rhizopus sp. PT2906, assembly GCA_025529335.1. Classification (NCBI taxonomy): domain Eukaryota; kingdom Fungi; phylum Mucoromycota; class Mucoromycetes; order Mucorales; family Rhizopodaceae; genus Rhizopus; species Rhizopus sp. PT2906. The sequence continues at coordinate 43,331 of JAMYHX010000112.1, forward strand.
AGACGTGCTGATCCTCCTCCACCACCTCCCCCTTCTCCTTCTCCACCACCACCACCACCACCACCTTTACCTCCAGACGCTCGGACCTCGTATTACACTAGCAAATGCAAACTCACTCTTTACAAAGTATGTTTGTTAAATTGACTTACAACAATATCTAATACTAAATTTATTTGTATGCACGCATTAGAATTATTTCCGATTGATATCTGAAGAGTTCTTTGTTCTTTGACGGGATGCAATCAACTTTACACTTTTAATCGTAATTCGATATCTTAACACTCAGCAAGTTGAACTTGTAGCTACCTATACGAGAAATTTGGGTGATGTACAGCGGAGATTACGGCAACTCAACCGTGATTTACCACTTGCACAAGAATTACAAGATGAGTTGCTTGGTCTACAGCAAACGTTTAACGACATAAATGTTGCCCAAGGCGGATTGCAAGATCACCCTAGGCAAAATAAATCGTTTGATGGATCAATTAATATAATTGCAGCAAAACTTTGAACAACTAGTCTGGCAGCCTGGTAGTCCGGCTTTCTGAGCGATTTAACTACAGCTTAAAATGTTGGGACACAAGTACATAGCTGTCACTTTCGCCTCCTTTTTTTTTTTTTTTTTTTTTTTTTCTTTTCAGCTTCTTTTTCTATGCCTAAATTCAGTCTTATTGTTGCAGCTACCGAAGAACTTGGCATTGGTTACTTGAATAACTTGCCATGGCGTCTTCCCAAAGACATGGCATTTTTTAAGCAAGTGACAACAAAGATACCCAAGAATGTAGTGAACAAAGAGAATGTTCAGAATGCAGTCATCATGGGGCGTGTCACTTGGGAATCTATTCCACCCAAGTTTCGTCCTTTAGAAAATCGATTAAACATTGTGATATCAAGAAATCCTTCCTATGATTTGTAAAAGAAAAAAAAAGCTCATCAAGAAAATACGTCCTTTCTCTACTTATACGCATATACTATAGACAATTAGCCGATGATAATCAAAATGTCATTCTAGTCAGTTCCTTTGAGGAGGCATTGAAAAGAATTGACGAAACCAAGAATCCACGTGTGTTTGTGATTGGAGGAGCACAAATGTATAGGATGGCTATCCACAACCCAGAATGCGATAGCATTATATTGACAAGAATCAAAACCCAAGTGAACTGTGATACGTTCTTCCCAGAGATTAACATAAAGAACTATCGCTTAGCAGAACATAAAGAACTAGAAGAGTATGTTGAAGGAACTGTGCCTGAAGGCGTTCAAGAACATAAGGACATGAAATATGAATTCACATTTTATAAAAGAAGATCATTTTAAAGTAGCAATCACATCGCCTATAGAACGTAATAAATAAGGCACAAGCTGTGTAAAGACATAGAGCGTGATAGTAACCGCGAGAGGAGGTCCAGCATATTCCAATAACCAAGTCAACGTAGAGGGTCGAACCTTGTTTATCATGTTTTTTACTTGTATCTCAAGCTGCTTTAAATCTGTCGAATTATCAATCACAATATCTGCCTTTTCTACTTTTTCTGACATGGGCATCTGTGCCTTGATACGTTGCATAGCTTGTTCATCTGTCATGTTGTCTCTTTTTTTTAGTCGTTGTAGTTGCAAATTATCTGAGCTATAATGTATGAAAGAGAAGGGATTAGTATATGTGTATATCTTTTATAAAGAATATATTTATGTACCAGTATACAACCACTGTATAACTCATGAATTTATCCAGTTTGCTTTCAATCAGTAAGGGCACGTCGAATACCACAAGGTCTGCACCTCTTAGCCAATATTTAAACGCTTGTTTCAACATTTCTAATCGGACATAAGGATGTGTACATTTGTTTAATATCTTGCGTTTTTCAGGATCTTGAAAGATGATTTGGCCCAGTTTGGGTCGATCAATACGACCATCACTCAAGAAAACTTGATCTCCAAAATGCTGACGAATGAGTGCATTTGACTTTGTTCCAGGCTCAACGACATCTCGTGCAATCTTGTCTGCATCAATAATGGGTATACCTTGTTCTGCTAATAGTCGAGAGACAGTTGACTTGCCTGTATTCATCCTGTTAGTTAAACTCTCACTCTATATATAATATATACCTGTGGATATTCCGCCTGTTAAGCCTACAAGTTTCATTTTAAAGAACCAAGAAAAAAAAGGAAAGAAAAAGAAAAAGAGATATGCATTCATTGTACAACCACGTATTGGGGCGTGATAGCCATTGAAACTGGCTGTTTAATAAGACTACATCATTATAAACCGAGCAGCATGCTTAATAAGCCTTTGATATTAACCATAAATCCTTTGCTTGAGAAACTAATTTTCATCTCTATGGTCTACTTCAATAACCACACAGTAATAACTGTCTGTCAAAGTGACGCGTCCTCTATACTCCGACTATATAATGCGTTTCTTTTTCTTTTCTCACTTCTTTTTTTTTCAATAATAATGAGTGAAAATACGTCTGAAGCCGATCAAGTACAGTTGAATAAAAAGAACCGATGAAAAGAGAGAGAGAGAAAGAGAAGATAATGATACTTACTTTTTACATTTTTTTCAGATTCGACTTAAGCGTTTAGCAAAGCTTCAACAGCAACAGCAGCAGCAACAACAACAGCAACAACAGCAACAGCAGCAACAACCACTCAAGGCAACTTCATCCTTAAACAAGCCTGTCTTACCAACTTTAGAAGAAGCTACACCTATTAAAAAACCTACACCTAAAAAGACAGTTATTTCACCTACACCCACCGCAAAGGTCGAGGTAAGGGAAATCTGCCGTTTATGTTGCAGTAGTAACCCATTGATTACTATAGAAACCAACACCATCTGTAAATACAACAACTATCCCAGCCAAACCAGCCAAAAGCTTTGAAGACTGGCAAAATGATGTAATTGCTCGAATCTTGCAAGTGACATTAAAGGTTTGATTATCAAATAGAGAAAAGCCAGCATGCAAGTGAATTAATCTTATGTATATATATAGCCAGAGTCTATGTATCAGCAAGGGAAATGTGTTTATTTACGTGGATTAGTAGAAGAATTGATAGAAGAACAAGGTCAGTGTTTTGTATTGTTGTGTATGACACACATAACCTGATACCCAAAAATAGAACCTCATCCAGATAAACTATCTCAAAAGCACTTGGACCGCATTATCGTGGCTAGACTATCTTTGGATCCTAATGAACCTCACGAAGAACTCCCAAAGGATATTGCAGATACTCTAAACATCACACATTTTGACTATCTTTTAAACTGTTGGAAACAAGCTTATGATATTCGTAAAAATACATTGATCCGAAGCAAGGTAGTGTTGTTTATTTTTCTGGCTGCGTCGACATTAACAATAGGTTATTAGGGCTTGGAAAAGGCCGTATTGGATCAGAGGTTAAGTGTTTTAGATAGTGTACGACAACTTGTTATATCCTATTCTGGACTTGTTATTCAAATGCCAGATATGTTTCCTCAAATACAAAGGTAAATCTTGAATGAACATTTGGTATAGCATGAGCTAAATAACCCTCTTTTTAAACTGTAGTCATAACCTTGGTCCTGCTCAGCTTATACCTAGAATTAAAGCTGGACTAGATACAGCTGACGGTTTACCTTCAGAATATATTAATGAATTAGCAGCACGATTTAAGGAAGATGGCCTTGATTTAGTAAGTCAACCAACAAAAACAGAGAGAGCCAGTATTAATCTGAAACTAGATTCTTGGACCCGTCTTGGCTAGCATTTCCACTGAAATAGGTCGATGCACCATCATTGACAATTATAAAACCTTGATCCAGGCAATAACTTGTTTAAGCGAAAATAAGATCATTGCCTCCATGGTAAGATCAAGGAAAGTCATGTAAAAAGCATTTACTTACATTCAAAGGGGGGCAAGAATAGATTACTTGCTTACCAGAGTTCAAACCTGAAAATGTCACAGCAAAAAACATTGAGGATCTTTCGCTCCTCGGCCCTTATTTTAAGCTGAGCGCATATCCTGATCCAACAGTAAATGTAGCAATGTTGATTGATATCTCGTTCACTTATCCTTTTCTCAGAACAAAGTAGCCGAGACTTATTTTCAGAATGCAGAAAATAGAAACTCAGCAGACTTAGAATCATGCAAAAACGGCCTCCGTGGCAGTGTATCGAACATTCAGGCAAGTCTCTCTCTTTTTTGTAAAAGCATGACTCACACCATTATAGAAAACCATGTTTAACGTATGCAACTCTATCGTGAGAGCAAATCCTGAAGCAAGAGACAGACTCTTGGATTATTTTAGCTATGTAATTCAGCTCAATGAAAAGCGGGCTCAGATGCAAGTGGACCCCCAAACGGTTGCATCCGACGGATTTATGCACAACATCACGGGTGTTCTCCTGATGTTCTCTGATCCATTCTTGGACGTGAGAGCATCAAAGATTGACAAGATTGACTCTACTTATTTCCGTACAAGCAAGCGAATAAATGTAACCGAAGACACTAAAATCAATGCTACAAAGGAACAATCAGATGCTTACTATGGAGAACAACAAGAGCTAAAAAGTATAAGAGAATAAGTATATGAGAGCAGGCTGATGTTAATCTTACTGATATAGATCACAACTTTATTACCGAATGCTTCTTTTTAACGCTTGCCTTTATGCACTATGGACCTATTCGTGCCATAGTGAACTATGGTGAGTTTATTCGAGAGTTTGGAGAGATTAAGAAGCAGGCAGAAAGAGCTCAACAGGAGGCCTTACGCGCAGCTAATGTATGTGTATATAATATAGTTTACTCAATGAAGCTAAACATATCTCTGTAGACTCCTCAGGCAGTGCTGGCTGATTTCGTTTCTAAGAGAATGAAGGTAATCATATATAAATTGCTGTATATCTTTCAGGAAACTTGACGTATGTGCTTATAGGCAAAACTGGAGCAAATGACGGCCTATCGCTTAGCTTATGAAACCATGATCTTGGATCCTTCCTTTCTCGCTGAAGCTATCAGATTTTATGACTTGGTGATGGCATGGTTGGTTCGTATAGTTGATCCTAAGCATAAACATCCCTGGGAAACTGTCCATTTGCCTCTACCAGAACAAGTCCCCGAAAACTTTGCTATGCTTCCAGAATGGATTATTGAAGACATTGTTGAATTCTATATCTTTATTGGAAAGTAAGTTGTTTTATATAAAAAAATGAAAGTGTTATATAAACCAATTTATCTAGGCATGGCTATGAAACGCAGGTTATGCATCAATGCCCTCACGATCAGTTGGCTGCATTCATCCTTACTTTTCTAAGAAATACGAAGTATGTCAAAAACCCATACTTGAAAGCTAAGTTAGTAGAGGTAAATGCGTGATGGCACAGAAAAAGTAATACAATACTCACTGTTCACATTAGGTTTTATTCTTCTTCACCTTCCCTATTGCCCGTGGCATTCCTGGCGAACTAGAAGCGATATTAAACTCCCATCCATTGTCTCTAGAGCACCTTGTACCCTCTCTGATGAACTTTTATGTTGGTAAGTGTTTTACAAAAACAACATTCTTATTTATTCACCTCTTCGATGACAGAGGTGGAACAGACTGGGGCTAGTTCACAGTTTTATGATAAATTCAACATTCGTTATAATATCAGTCATATCATGAAGACTCTCTGGAACCATCCAGCCCATCGCGCAAAATTGAGAGAAGCAAGCAAGTAAGCAGGCATAACCATCAAGCCATGAGTTTTACAGCTCAACTCTTTTCTATAGGAATTCAGATACATTTACACGTTTTGTCAATATGTTGATGAGCGATGTGACGTATCTTATGGACGAAAGTCTAAGCAAGCTAGCAGAGATTCATCAGATTCAAACAGAGATGAGTAACCAAGCCGCTTGGGAAGCACAGACACCTGTAAGATATTTTTTGAACATGAGCGTACGTTCATATGTTGACCATTCATATTTTTTTTTGAAAACTTAGCAATATCGTCAAGAACGTGAAGGCAATCTTAGATCACTTGAAAGACAAGCACAGTCCTATGTTGCCTTGGGTAACGAGACAGTGCATATGCTTAATTATATGACAGCAGAAGTTGTTCAGCCCTTCTTGGTCAATGAGATCGTTGACCGTTTGGCAGCCATGTTGGACTATAACCTCGTTCAGTTAGTAGGACCCAAATGCACTGAGCTAAAGGTCAAGAATCCAGAAAGATATCACTTCAATCCACGTAAACTACTGTCAGAGATCATTGATATTTACCTTCACCTAAACACGGATACTTTTGTCGAAGCCGTCGCACGAGATGGTCGGTCTTACAAGAAAGAGTATTTCTCTAGAGCAGCATCCATCTTACAGAAGCACGGTTTAAAGCCCTTGGATGACATTCATGCGCTTGAACAGTTTGTCAATCGAGTAGAGCGAGCTGTACAAACTGGAGTTGAGGAAGAAGAAGAAATGGGCGAAGTCCCTGACGAGTTTTTGGATCCTATTTTCTTTACTTTAATGGAAGATCCTGTCTTACTACCTACGTCCAACGTGATTGTCGATCGTAGTACTATTCGTGCCCATCTACTCGGCGATACTCGTGATCCTTTCAACCGTATGCCATTGTCAATGGATATGATACAACCAGGTAATTTATTTATAATACAAGTTATTGCTCAGAATGCTGATTTTCATTTTGTTATAGCAACTGAGTTAAAGGAAAAAATTGCTTCTTGGAAAGACGAGCAAAAGAGTAAGAGAGGAGAAAAAATGGACACAAGCGTATAATGTTGAATATACATAAATTGCCTGAATGTTTTTTTTTTTTCTTTATTCGTCGTCACTATCTTCTTCACTGCTGTCAGAATCACTATCTGTGTCATCTTTATTTAAAACTTGAATTATTGGCTTTTTATCACTTCCAGCATCAGTTGGTAATTTTATTGTTTCCTCTTGTTCTTCTTCGTTATCAGATCCATCGTCTTTATTCCTCAAATCATAGACTCCTAAGCCCAGATTCTACAGACATGATTAGTCTAAAGGGTTGTGTTTATTAAAAAAACACACAAACCATTTCTATATATTGTCCTTCGTCTTCATTGACATTTTCAATATTTAGTTCTGAAGTGTCTTTTGTCAGTAACTGCTGGTTTGCTTGTTGGATCTGCGGTAGAAAGGCTTGTACTCTTGATAAAACTATAAAGAGATCTGAGTTACTAAAAGATCTCTCTCTCTCTCTCTCTCTTTTTAAACGTTACCATCAAGAGTCGAAGAAGGATTTGTTGATCCATTAGTATTGTCTTTGTTCAACATGTCGAAAAGATTTAAAGGTTGGTTTGACATTTTTAAAGGAAAGGAAAAAAAAAAAAAAAAGAAAAGTGGGCATAAAATCAGGACTGCCTGTGGCGGAATTAATATTGAAGAAGTCGCTTTTAAATATCAAAACATGCGTTTTTTTTTTTTCCTTACTTGATCCATGCTCAACAACGCTTTGTTTCTATGGTAACAGGTAGTATGGAAACAGTGCAACTTTTTAATTTATTATTTATATTTAAATAAAGTGACAACTTTCTCTCTTTCCATAGCCGGTGTTATATATGTGTATAAATGTATGCATACATGCGCGTGCGTGCATGTATAAGTGTGGATATAATGTGTATGTGTATGTGATGAATTAAGCTATGTACAGTTACTTGTTTCTTGCTTATCTGTTTACGATTGTCTATGAAGGGAGATCTGCAACAGGCTTAAGAGCGTCATTTAAAACATCAATGACCCAAGAGCTATTACGACCACCAAAGCAAAAATCGGCTCGGTTTTTGATGTGGTCTTTGAAGAAGAAGAAGAATCTGAGGGAATAGAACGTGTTATATGTTTTCTCTCTAAATTATTGCTCGCCTATAAATATATAAGTAAATCCAAATGAAAAATTTTAGTTATTATTTACATTCACAACGGAAATAGCGCACAGGACGATGAAGAAGGTAAGAATATAATAAATTGGGCGCATAAATGTAATAAGTAAGGGGGAGAAGAGAGAGAGAGAGAGAGAGAGAAAAAGAAAGAAATAGAGAAAATTCTCTTTTTATCATAAAATTCAGCCTACATACAATGACGTTTGATAATGTGGCTTCCCCTTTTTTGCATTCTTACCTATTCTGGTATTTTCTTTTTCTTTCTTCTTCATGAGTTCTTTATATTTCCTTACATAATTGAGATGCAATAATCAAGTTTAAGACTGCCCTGTGTGCCATGATTTAATCATCAAGGGCATACATACAAACACAGATCAATTGCGTATATAATGCGCCACGATCTTTAATAGGAAGTAAAGATAGATTTTTGGCTAAATAACATTCTTCTTTGGCAACACAAATGTTAGTTCTATGACGATCTATGCCGAAGAATACTGAACCAAGATCAGTTTGTATTGAAAATATCTAATAAATGACCCTGTTTTTCCCCTTTCATCATTTCCATGTTCTTTATTGTAACTTGGTGTTAAGAATGAGCACAAGTTGGAGGATAGGTCATTAATGTGTATGTACACAATCTGAGTCCAAAGTTAATAAACAGTTGATATAATCCGCTGTTAGACGCACACATTCTTTGAGAGATGATTAAATGTTGCAGCTTTAAGATACAACACTTTTAGCTAAGCATCTTACAAAAGGATTCATATTACAATTTTACACTCTCGGCTGAAAATAGTTATTTTTTTTTCGAGACAGCTGTTCTATTGAATCAAAAGATGAATCTAAAGGAAATGACTCTTGTCATTAAACAATATAATTTAATAGAAACGTGAATAAACATACTAATGTATTTCATACAATCCTTATTAAATTAAGCTGCTACAAGTCATCAGTTTCACAAGTGTGGCTTTTTGTGGTTCTTTTTCTCTTAAACACAGATAGTTACCAATTGAGTGAAATTTCTCTATTATCACATATACGTCTCAGAATAAAGTTAATTCTATCATAATGACGATAGTCTCTTCAAGACCGCGTGGCTATATCGTACAAGTATTGCATGTAATACAGCAATGTATAACGTAAAAGAGATACGCTTTAAATAAAGCTTAATAAAGCACGTACCATATTATATATCAATGACTTACAAATTATATGTATACAGTATTGTTAATACTGCCATTCATTCGTAGAAATACATCCTTTTTTAGACAAGTAAAAACTAACTAATGGACAAAGAAACTTTTCAATTTACTTCTTTCAATGTTGCCCTTCAAAAAAAAAAAAAAAAAAACTACAATCGTGACAAGTTCTTTTTTTTTCCTTTTCTTTTAAACAAAAACCTTATTAACCAAAATGAATGTTTATGTTGGTAATATTGACTTTATTTTCTAATTTATTTATATTGTACATGAGCAACATCAACTAAATTTCAATATAGATGGTGACGATTCAGCTTCTATGGATTTAGATCAACCTCAATCGGTAATTATTAATAAAAAGAAAAGAACGAAAGAGAGAGAGAGAGAGAGACTAATGAAGTCTTAGTGGATTAGTTGGTTCTGTTCAGCACCTAATCACAAGTATTATGCAGAAATAGACGAGAAATTTATCGAAGATCCTTTCAATTTAAGCGGTTTGAGTTCTCAAGTGCCCTTATACAAAGAAACACTTGAAGTCATTCTTAATATGGAACCCAATGATGCGATGTACAGCCGTATTCCTGACTTGAGCTTACTTCAACCCTCAGCAGAACTATTGTATGGCTTGATTCATCAGCGGTATATCATTACAAAGGATGGTATGCTACAAATGGTAACAAGTAGGAAAAGATCATATTGTCTATCTATAAACTCATCATTGTTATAGTTGGAAAAATATAAGGCAGGTGAATTTGGCAAGTGCCCTAGATTTTATTGTGATGGTTGTCATCTCTTGCCCTGTGGTCAACACGATACACCAAAGCAGAGTAATGTGCGTCTTTATTGCCCAAACTGCAAGGATATCTATATACCACCTAATCCGAAATATGCTCACATTGATGGTAAAAACTTGATATATATATATATATATATATATATACTCATCTAGTATTGTATAATGTATATATATTTTTTATATATTAGGAGCTCACTTTGGTACAACATTCCCTCATTTATTCTTTCACACCTTTCCTGAATGTATCAGAGAAGTCACGCCTACTGTCTATCAACCAAAAATATTTGGATTCCGTGTTAGTTCACTGTCATCGACGGGACCACGTATGCAATGGCTTAGAACGTTTCCTGATAAAAAACTAACCGAGGAAGATGAAGAGTAAATATATGTATATTACAGAGGACTTTACTTTGTATAAATAATGATCATGTGTGTCCCTTGGATATGGCCATACTTGGTTAAATACACACACACACACACACACTCAAGCACATACATATATATCTAAGGGATACCTTGTCTATCCTTTTTATAATAATACAAATATCTTTTTTTTATACAAATAAGTATATAAAAGTTTTATTGTTGTATATATGCATGAAAAAGATGTCCCTCTTCTAAATGATTTATAAATGAATGCAAAATGCCCTGTGATATATATATAAATTATAATGCCTCCGTTAATGATGTCTTTCCAATTCTGCAACTCTTTGTCTTAATGCTTGTAATTCTGTTTGCATATGTCTCATCCTTTCATTATTTTCTCGAACTTCTGCTTTTAACTGAGTAATGTATTCATACGAGTGCTGTACAATCAATATCCTGCTCATCGCTTTCACTTCTTTTTCTTTTTCTTTTCTGATCATATCGACGTCGTCTGTTAAATGATGGACACTACGAGAAACCAAGAGTTCGACAATTTCCCCTCTCAGTTCATCAAAGCTCTGCTTAAGCGTGTCTCTTCTTCTTTGTTCTGCTACTTTATGAGCTGATCGACGGTGGTCTATCACAGGCACTCCTCCAGAATTCAGGAATTGAAGGCCCCTTTGATCAAGCTGTAGGTAGGGTGAAATAAGAGGCTTTAATGCACGTGGTGACATTGTTCGCTTGGCAGATAAGTGTGTCTCATTCTTGACAGCCTCGAACTTATGATTTTTGTTGTAGCTTATGTGCTGTTCTATAGGTATCGGTTGATCAGATAGATGCATATCTACAGGCGCTCCTATCATAGTAGGAGTAGAATAAAGACGATGATCAAGATTCATCAAAGATGCTGGTGTGGCTGACGCTGGATAGACATGCTGATAATTATATACTTGTGTATGATCAGCACTACTGCTAGTACTATTACTACTGCTATTATTACTACTATTCACTGCATTATATTGCAAGGGTGATCCTTGATGTTCTTGTTGTTGCTCTTGTTGTTGCTCTTGTTGTTGCTCTTGTTGTCGCTGTTGTTGTCGCTGTTGTTGTCGCTGAATCAATACTTGATCCGTGCGATAAACTGATTTTTCCGCGGATTCGAGATCTTCTTGAATAAGCTGCTCTCTAAGCAACGACTGTTGTGCTTCTACCAAGGCCAGTTGCTGAGTTAATAAAAGCACGTTCTCGTTATCAATAGATGATAGCTCCAGAGGCAATACAGGTGATGATAATGGCGAAAAGTAGCCACGAGAGGGTGACTGATCAGTTTGTGCAATCTGAGTGTAATTATGTTGCTGTAGTACACACAAATATATATATTTATATATATAAGGTCAGTTACAGTCCAAATATGGATAATATATATAAAAAACCTTTGTAATATAATTGTCCATGCTTTCGATGTGTTGATTATTCGCCTTGTTTTCTCTTATAGTAAAGCAATCAATCATGGAGTCATTATACTCTGTTGAGGGATCAAAGGCAAAGTCTGTGATGTTGTTTTTGTGAAATAAGTCAGGTACCATTTTTTTTTGAAGTGAAAGAAAGAAAGTAAGGAAGAAGAGGAGTATAAATAAAAAAAAGAACGGACGTGTGTTTAATAAAGGAACCAAAATTAGTAATATTTTATTGGTGTTAAGGGTATTAGTTCAAAGCGTACACAAATTTACATGTATGGATTAGACTTTGTTGTATTGCTGGAATAAGATTGTCTGTCTGCTTGTCTTCTTACTAGGTAATTCAGCTTATCCATTACTTCTTCCAATTTCATCTTACGTTCTTGTAATTCCAAATGTCTTAGGATCGGTGGATTCTCTCTTGCAAATTGCTGGATTTGCTGTCGATCCATTTCATAAACAAGTCTATTGTCTACTTCTCGAGGAAATTGGAAAAAGAACTCGTTTAGAAGCTCAACTTGAATGAACATAACCGCCTATTCAATTTAAGGTTTAGTGTTACTTTATGCATTGTGTGCTTACTTACTGTATATGTCAATTTCTCGGCAATCACATTCAAAAATGCCTCAGGACAATACTGCTTATTTTCGGAACTCTTACATTGCCGACTCTTTAATGCTGCGATACGATACTTTAATATCATCGCACGATCTCTTAAAAATATTGCATCTTTAGCCTTCTTCAAAAGCTTAGGGTTATAAATCGATTTCACTTCTTCTTCGTCTTGTTGTTGTTGTTGTTGTTGCTCTTCTCCTTTCACTTCTACCGTTTCATTTTCCAATTTGCGGCGGTATTCTTCCTTGTCCATATCCAGTACGTAATTGATTGCGCTCTGAAGCTTCTTTTTGCCAACTGAGTTCTTGATGGATGTAGCCATTTCCTCACACATCTCCAACTCTTTTTCAAGCAAGGCAATAGATCGTTTCACCCCCTCGTTCCATTCAACATCTGTTACTTCCACCTAGGAGAGTTTTCTCTCGTCATCAAAAGCCAATATATAAATATTATTATTATATATATATACCTCAAACTTGTATGGCTTGATCGTATTCTCTACCTGATCACTCGTTGTCAAAAACTTGGTTCTCAGAATTTCACTTGCAAAGTTCATTATTTGCTTGCGTGTCTCTGGATGATACTTGAACGGCTCGGCATTAGCCAAACGTTCCATATTGCTCATCAACACATCCACGACCAACTGAGTAGTGGACCGACCGATACCGCTCTTGGTTAATGCTGCTGAAGCAAGATCAATTTTGTAGAGCCAGTAGATATCGTCTGAGGCTGCCTTGGGCAATTCTGCTATTTTGGGGTCACACCAATACTGTTCTGCGCAGATATCCAACACGCGCTGCTCCAACATGGACCTGACTTCATGTCGCACCTGCGGCTTTCCAAAATTGTTTGCAAAATTTTTAAAGTCGTGCTTTAAGCAATCCATCGTCTCGGCCACATAGGATTCAGCAGTGACTCTTCTGTCGTTGTACTGTACCTTGAATTGATACTTGGCTTCCTCAAGCTCTCGTTGAACCGCATCTACAATACTGTAAAGGGACCGTCCCATGCTTTGCTCGAGCACGTTCATCAGTTTATGGCGAAGTGTGGAAGTGCCTACTTGAATATCTCTCTGATTAAAGATGAGATGAGATCTAAAGAAAGCTTCTTCTGTCTTAATTAATGCATCTGTCATGTTTTCGTCTGTCGGATTATCGGGTGCTTTACAGACAACTCCGATGTACCCTAAATGTAAGGGATAGTCTGTGTTACGAAGAATGGAGGCACCCATTTGAGGAGACACAAGGTCCATTTTGGTAATCACGCCAATCGTTCGCAAGCCGAGGGGGTCCCATTTCCGACTAGCCCTCAGGGCAGGTGAATTTGCCAGATCGACATTAGCACTACAGACGGCCAAGATGATGTTGGGTCCACGAATGTATTTTTCACATAAATCTTCAATCTTCTTTTTCAATGTCTCAGGTTGATTGCGGTTGGAAATCTGGATATAGCCTGGTAGGTCGATTAGAGTAAGATCAGGCACATTAGGTGAGTAAATGCGAAGTTCGATTGGCTTTTCAGATACACATTCAGCTTCCGATACAGCTAGATTCATGTCTACCAACGTCTTTTGAATCTTTTTAAAGTCAAATATTTTACCAAGTCCAAGTTCTGGGAATTCACCATATTCTTCCTTTTGGTCTGGCGTATGAATCAATGTTAATTCAATAGGTCGTCGTGTTACCATGTTATTTCCCCTAGTAAAATCAGTTCATATTTCTTGCTTTTTTAATAATAAAACTCACTTGGGTAAAAATTCATGGCCCACAATGGCCTCCAACACTGAGCTCTTGCCTGAACTTTGAGATCCAATGACGACAATACTGGGTAGTCTCAGTGTCTCATTATGATCAATAGACATCAATATGCTTCTGATCTCAATAAGCTTTTTGGTCAACATCATCAACTGTTCATCCTGTGAAGATATCCCGTTCCTTTTTCTCTTCTTCTTGTCCTTTTCGTCTTGTTCTTCTTCTTCTTCTTCTTCATCATCACTATTCATGTATAATCCAAGACCTGCAGCAACAGCCGCTGCTGCTGCTGCCTCTTCCCCATCATTATTGTTGTTATTGTTTTCTTGTTTCTTATTATCCTTTTCTTCCATGGACCCTAGCTTGTGATTTGTTGTGCTTTGCTCTTCTGTTTTGCCAGCAAACAATCGACGCACTGTATCCGGCAATCGTATATGTATTTCTGGTATCGAAATATCAAAGTTTTCTACAGTTTCTTGCGCCTGAGCAAATAGTGATTCTATTTCCAACATTCTCTTTTGCATAAATGACGAGCTTTTCTCCGCCCAATCTAACAGCAAATTAGAATCATACATACACACATTTTGCCTCCATAATGTATACCTTGTAGTTTATTGTTGGCAATAGTTGCGCCTGTAATAGTTGTGCCTGCTACAAAAGCAGGAAGACGAAATGCTCTTAAAGCTAATTTAGGAATAGATCCTACTTGAATCGAACGTACTTGGTTCTGCAAGATGAGTGATGTGGAAGGAGGTACCGCATGATATGTTCGAATGCGAGGCACGTGGTGTAAAAGTGGAGGTGAATAAAACTTGCAATCACTTAAATGATGAAATGACCTCGGTGAACGAGTCATGGACAAGGTATGTGTCAAAGGTTTGCCTTGTCGAAGTATCTGTGTGATCATGTCAGCAAAGAGCAAAAAAAAAAAAAAAAGAGCTGCGAGAGCACAGGGGGGGTGTAGATAGAAAGAGGGAAAAATAATGAACGGCCTATCAGACAAGTCACAATGTAAAGGCATGAAAAAACCATTTTTATTTACAAGAGAAAAGAAAAAAATAAGTTAAAGTTATGAGCTCCCAAATGATGATGGCGCCTACGTCCAACACCTTGGTACACCGTCAGATCATATATTTGTTCATCACTTTAAACCCTTTTCTTCTCTCTTTTTCTCTCTTGCAAAGTACATTTAGTACAAGCGGTGAGGCTTGCCCATGGAAGACTTCAAGTACAAAGACTTGACGTTTTGCCAGTTCTTCTTTAACAAGGAGACAAGGAAGTTGACAGACAACATGATGTTGCCAACCAATTGATCTTCAGTCATATCAACATGACCAACAGCAACACCAAGACAGAGAACCTTCTTGAGTTGGAACTTGATGGTGGCACGGATTTCGTTGGCCTTGTCAACCAAAGAGTCATTGTGAGAGACAGGAGTAGGGAACTTGCCGACCTTGTGAAGACCAGGACCGAGAAGACGAGGAATTTGCTTGATCAAAGCTTCAGAGGCAAGGAAAGCATCGTACTTCTTGGCAAGTTTCTTGATGAGCTTCTTGTTCTTGTTGAGCTTCTTCAAGTCATCAACAGATTGGAATTCCATACCGGCACCTTTGGCTTGGTCACAGTGGAAAGCATCACCAAGGACACAAACGGTCATACGAGGACGAGCAATGTGAGGAAGCTTGATAGTACCAGAGAAACGCTTATCACGTTGAGGGTCATAGTTCTTCAAACCAATCTGAAGTTCGACTGTTTCAGTAAAGTTACGCTTCTTCTCTTCTGATCCCTTATAGATTTCAGCAACAATTTCTCTGACGGCAGCAGCGCTAACTTTGCTATTCTAGATTGTAAATACTCATGGATGGATGGATGGATGGATGACTGGATGTATTACCTCATTTTGTCAAGTCAAATAAAAAAAGATTAAATTCTTAGAGCAAAATGCACTATTTGTACAAATTTATAAAAATGGATTTCATTGGCTAGATTGCACTTCAAATAGAAATAGACAAACACACAGACTAAGAAAGAGAGAAGAGGGGTGAAGAGAGAGAGAAAAAAAGGGGGAAGGGGAAACTGTTGTTGTTGTTGTTGTTGTTTTTTTTTCTTTAAAAATAGTTTCTTGATAATTATAAAAAGTAGTCTGGAGTTCGTCGGGTAACATGAGGTTCACCTTTTCTTGGTGCAGGATCAAATTGGAGGCTAATAAAAACATAAGTTCACTATTCAATAATATTTAAAGGGAGACTTACAATGTATATTTCATGTGTTCATCAATTTCCATGATAGCTGCTTGATTTCCACAACGATAACAGTAATTGGGTGCACTGAAAATGGTTACGACATTTCGATCATGGCCCCAGTTGTACCCCTAGACTGATGTGTTAAAACGAGGGCTTAAAATAATAATGAATAGAATATATACCTCCATCACCAGTTGATGAGCTCTTGCAACTAAAGTGAGGCCATTGTTATGGTTAAATGTCTCCGAGATATCTTGACCAAATGTATAACCAGCACCACGGGGTGATATACCCCAACCACATCTATCATCTGGGTCAGACCATAAGAGATCACACATAGGACCTTCATGAGGTACTTCTTGTATTCTATCTAATGAACGGATTTGATCAAGTGTATCGATAGATGGTGACAAACCACCGTGCAAACAGAAAATCTATAATACACCTTTGAATGAGCATCGATAAAATATAAAATAAAATGGGTGCATACCTGATCTTCAATAAGAGCCGTCAAAGGTAAAAAGTCAAATAGGTCTGTAAACATCTTCCAAACGTTGGCATTTCCATATTTTCTTAAGCATTCATCATAGAATCCATACACTTGAGTGATTTGGCGTGATTCATGGTTACCACGAAGAATAGTAACACGGTCCTTGTATCTGACTTTGAGACATACTAAAAGAGTAACTGTTTCAACTGAATAGTATCCTCTATCAACATAGTCTCCCATAAACAAGTAGTTTGTGTCAGGTGAGTTGCCTCCGATACGAAACAGTTCCTGTAAATCATGAAATTGACCGTGAATGTCGCCTAAAGAATACTATTAACAAAAAAGAGAGCCAAAAGTACGATTAAACCTAGAAATTACCACAAACAGTTACTGGACAATTAACTGGTTGGACATTAGACTCTTGAGAGAGGATTTCACGCGCCTTTATATAAACAGATGTAAATAGATGAAGACTTCATCACATTTTAATTTTTACTTTGTCACAAAGCTTTTTAATATCATTTTCACTTAATTGTTTACAATCTTGAAGTTGAGAAATCCAAGCATCTACATCAGCTACTGAACTAGAAGCAGACATTATACACACAAAATATAGTTTGAAGAAAGAAAAGAGGGAAAAAAGAAAGAAATAGTGAAAATGTACTTTTTTTTATTTTCTTTCCCCTACAGAATACCCTCGGGTGACGTAAATAAATCCCAGATTTTCTTTTAATTGGTTAAGAGATGGGTATAGAGTAATAGAAGCCCTCCCTTTATGAACAGTGTAGATTCTAAATCATATCTAATGTCGATATGACTGAGAGTGGACAGACTTTATTTGAAAATATGTAATGACATATTTACGCAGCCTCATCCTTTTTTTTTTTTGGTTCGCCTTTCATCACTTTTGATTTTACTTTACCTTATTTGGAAAGCATTCCTCTAACAGCATTAAATGCATTGGTATTACCTTCTTCCATAATAATCAGATAAAAGACAATGAAAACTTTTAAGTCTAGAGACATGTTTTTACATAAAGTAGCAAACAACAAAGAATATTCACTGTGGCTAAGCCATTCAGATAAGGACATCCAAGGTAATATAGGCTGATGACGCGTTCAGTAAGTCTACATGATTATGCTCTGTACTCTATCTACTTTTATTTTACTTTCACATCTTAAACTGTTGAAGGGAAGAAAGAAGAATAAACTTTAGAGGATTTGCTAGTCTTTTTCTTCAAAGTAAAGGACAAGTGTTTGACTCAATTGACACTCTTATTGGATAACGACGACTAATTGCCTAATAAAGAAATATCTAATTTAAAAGAATAAGGTCAATCATCATTTTGAAAAAGTGGTTTCTTTATTTTATAAAGTTTAATCCTATTTTAAAAGAGTTAAAAAGAGAGGAATTCGATTGTTTGATTTCTCTTTTTACCTGACGACCCTTAAGAGAACGACAAATGACTTCATTGGGTGTTCTATAAATTTAACTTTGAGCTCAGGTTCAATATGCTTATTATTACTACTTACATGACATATACAACAGCTCCCCAACCTGATAAAGCATCTCTGTCTTGTGCATTTAATAATGCTTGAGAAATTGTTTCAAAGAGATCCTCAGGTTCAAGGTCAGGCTCCCAAAGAGATTCACACATACCGTATAGGTTAGGTCCTGCTGTACCGGCAACAACAAAGTCTTTGGCAAAGTTAATGCATCCAATCAAATCCATAGAGCAAATGAATGGTTTGTTGTCCTTTCCTAAGCCTGCAATAACTGGTTCAACAAAATAAGGTCCAAATCTATAAGACATCATTAATATCTCTTTCTTGTTCATCTTTTTCTCTACCTTCTTTCATATAAAGTTGAAGAAACCATATGTGCAAATGTCTTGGGTTCAACATCTCTTTCTTCACGCATCTTGTACATGTTTGTCTTGAAACGGAATCGATCTGCTCTAAAGTTTTGAAACATGGTTTAGTAAAATCACAAAATACACATAATGTAAGCATTACAGTGTAAGCACATCAGTGGCTAATCCTGCCAAACCAATAAATGTCTTTTCGGATGCTTTAAAAATCTTTTTAAATTCGGTCGACACTGTCATAAATTGGGCACCTAAACGTTTATCGGCTGCAATAGCAACACAGTCTTTACCGACCATGGCTACCACAGAGCCACCATTATATTGCATAATAGACTATTTCGAAAGTTTAGTATTGTTTTTATTTACTGAAAGTGTGTTTCCTTTTTTTTACCATGTTGACAAAAGTATTATATTAAGAGAGGGAGATAGAAGAAGAAAACAAAGTTCAACTTTGACGCGTAACTGTCCCGCCATTAGAGCACACGTAGCGCAAATAAAGATTACGTCACCAACAGTCATTGTCGCTCCGACTGTCGCAGTGTTAATGAGGCAAGCCAAACCTTTGAGAGGGGAAAATGATGGTTCTTTCTGATAATCCACAAATATTTGTTTGTAATGAATGATTGTGCTATCAATTTAGCGGCGAGTTGAATTGATGATATTCCACTTATCAAAGTGCATACATGTTTGCAAGGGAAAATACGCCTTTAAGATTATTTGAGAATTTATTAAATCATTGCTTCCAAGAACCAACGTCGTAGCCAACCAAAACCGATGTTGCGCAAAAATCTTACATTTTAAGATGAGTGCAGTATTTTTATCTGTGGTTAATGAGAATGGCGGCCCTGAACCCATGGAGTATATTGCTGATCAAAATGAAGTTATTGTTGAAACAATTGCCACTCACACAGAATACTTGAATAATGCAGTTCTAAGCGAATAGAAAAGAAAAAGATGAAGATATTCGTATGAAAGAGGCAGGCGTAAAGCGTGATTATGTACGTTATACCATCCAGGATAAGGTTAGGTTTTTCGATTGGAAGATTGAAAAGTGTATGGGTGCATCAGCTGCAGCAAAGTATTTGGTTATTCATATTCGAACTGCTCAGAGATGGGTTAAACAGTATTATATGTGTTCTGATAGCATTTTTGAGACATGTAAACGGGTTGGCCGTAAATGTATTTTGAGCGAAGAGCAATAAAACAGCAGTGATCGACTTCATTGATGCGAATCCTTCTGCTGCTGTTGTTGAAGTGACTGGACATCTTTTGAACCAATTCGCTGATCTGAAAGCTTCACGTAGTACGATTTATAATTTCATGAAAAGCGAATGTAACATTTTATTGAAGAAAGCAGACTTCCATTTTATCGAAAGAAATAGCCCAGCAAAGATTGAGGAGCGGCACAATGGGGTTTACAAATGGGAAAACACCGACATGAATTTTCTGACGAATTGTGTGTTTCTTGACGAATCAGCTTTTGATATCAATATGAAACGGTCAAGAGCTTGGTCCAGAAAAGGTACCCGCGCTATTGCTACTCGACCCACAACCAGAGCAAACACGACGTCTATATTGGGCGCAATCGGCGTAAAAAAGCCAAGACCTACTAAGAAAGAAAAGCTGAAGGATACGTAAGCTCTGGAACTGTAACAGGTCATTACATCAGTTTCTTAAAAATAACTCTCAATGAAATGGGCAGGCATCCACATATGAAAGGCCATTACATAGTTATGGATAATGCACCCATTCACACTCATGAAAACATAAAAAAGTATATTGAATACCGAAGATATAAGTATGTATCCTACGTATTCGCCTGAGCTTAACCCGATAGAACAATTCTGGGCAGTAGCAAAGAGTAAAGTGAAGCGCCATAGGTTTTTGCAGGAAGACATTTTATCAAAAAGAATTACAGAAGCATGCAAAAGTGTGAAGAAAAGCCATTTCAGAGGCTTCGTCTCGCATTCTTACAAGTGCTGTGATAAATGTCGAAATAAGGAGTTCCTATAATATAGTCTCCAATTGATTTCAAACATTCAGGTAAGAAATATACCCAAAAAAAAAGAAAAAGAAAAAGAAAATGAGTGATGAATACGAGACTAATCAATTAGAAATGAGTACTTTCCAGGAAAAAAGACTGTCCAACGTCTTTTGAAAACCTTTGAGCTGACCAAACGATGTTGGGATTGCCAAACAAGCCATTAATTTTGCCACAAAGATACCGTTGTCATTCATTAAAATGTACATATATCCGGTTGTTCCTGTATTAGTCAAAAGTGATATGGGTTAAACAAAGGGATGTGCTAGTACCGCCTTCACTCATCAATCCAATCCATAGCTATAACATGGTCGCAATCTGCCAGCCTTATCAACAGCAAGAATTGAGGCATTGGCCCTTAGATTCTTTGATTGCTGCTTTAAAACCAGTGTTGGACTTGCGTGATGTCTTTTCCATTCTGATGAATTCAACTCAATGCGGAAACTTTGAGTTGAAGTGACAATCATCAAGTCGATTTTGCGACCATAGGACGTGGCTATATCACTATCGTCGGTCTAATTCAAGATCATGGCATCTTTTGATGATAAAGAGGAGCAGTCGCCACTATCAAGATAAAAATGGTTGTTTTGTTAAATTAGTTCATTCTATTTCTATCTGTATCTTGCCACTTTCTCCACAAGGCCCACAGGGGAAACGCCAGAATAGGATATCCAAAAGCGATGCCAGCCTTCTGTAAACCGTCATTTCCGAGTCAATCATTTTCCAATTTTCCAAATTTTCGACACTAATGTAAAAAAGGTACTCATTAGCATCACATCTTGCTAAACCCAATGTTGTGTTCAGCTTTAGTGTTATTGTAAAAAGGCAGATATGTCGATGGCTTGCGAATTAGATTCTTTATAAAAAGAAGAGATGAATATTATTAAATTAAGTTTGTGCGTGAGTTTTATAGGGAATATTAATGTTGTCAGTATGATAAATGTGGTCATTGGCATTATTTATGCTTATATTATTATTGTTATACTAGTAGCTACTATAGTTGTTATTATTATAAGTTATTCTTATCAGATGCGATGGATGAATGTAAAGTAGAATGTATGCTTTACTTTATTATACTCGAGTTATTATAATGATTATCTCATCAAACACGTCATCGCTAACTGATACTTTTACGTTGACAGGAGGCATGTTTGAACTTTAGTTTTACTGATGTCTGAGAGATTTAGACATGTTTAATACTATGAAAAATAATTTAAAAACTCAACGAAATAAAATACAGATCTTAAGCTTTATAGTAATCACACGCGCCGCGTAAACTGAAGGGGTCTGTTCAATAAAAAGCATGTGGTTTGTATCGGCACAAATATGCTGACCAAATCTTTACTTGACTCTCTTGTTCCAAGTAAAGCGCATCTGTCTTTATCAATTATTAATGCCGCATAGAAATAAAGACCACTGAAAAGTATATGATATATAAAGATTAATATCAAGTGTATTGATGTTTTATTATGCGTTGACAACATGGGATTCCTTTAATTTCCTTTGTACTTTAGTGCAGCTGCTCTTTGCTCAGGAGATAAGCTATTTAAATAATCAAGGATTTAACTAGCAGAAAGAGCAGGTGTAGCAAAGCCAACAGCGACAAGCTTGATTTGCATTTGTATAAAGAATATATGGTTAAAAAACCGTTGTCTAGCGTAAAACATTGCCCTATTTATATCAAAATAGGCTCCCATAGATACTGTTGTCGTTACTGTTTATTATTGGTTATAAACACATTTTACTATCTTTGATTAGATGGAGGTGTTCTGTTTCTCTTTGTTTTGCTGATCATTTATACATTAATTCACAAGCTGCAGGAAACATATTCGTTGTATGCACATCATGGACCGAGTTAACCTTTCTTCATGAGTTTATATGCTTGTACTGATAATAATTTTGGTTTAAGAAAGAAAAGTGTATATGAAAATGAATAGGCTTCTTTCTATAGCCTTATCAGGGCAATCAAATTTGCAACTAATGCTTTTGACACTGTTTAACAAACAAAGCGTAGTATTCTACACAGTTCTTTGAAAGACCACATCTCACCCTGTCCCATCTATAAGGCAAAGTGGTGTATGAGAAGCTACGGACTTCTTTGAATTACAAAATTCGATATCTCCATTAACAAATTCAAACAGATCGCCCTTTCAATAGTCACAGACAACCATTGTTATGGTTTTTTAGCTCACAACTTGGGCTCTCATTCCTTCCTCCATTAAAATGAAGATCATCATTGATTCTCTGGAAGGAGTTTAGACACTGTTTGTAGTGTTTTTCGAATATGCAGACCATCAACATATTCACATGATAAAATATCACTTAAAGCGCCTCTGCAAAAAGGTCGAGAACAAATCCTGAAGGAAACACCACATTATCTATAGTAAAGCTCAAATCAAGCCTGAAGATCAAAAGAAACCAAGACTCGAGGTTCACGACTCTTTCAAAATTTTGAACTGTGACAGAAATGAGTATGGTTTTGACCAATGTATATTACTATCTCAAGTATGTCTTTACAAGGAGATATAATGGAGTATAGCTTCTCGCAAAAAAGAGGGAAGGATACATTCCCTACCTTGATAGTCAAGTGGTTACTCTAAAAGGGGCAATTCTATATTCAAATGGCGCAATTAAAAATAATGCTCAAAAAGAACCATTTCCACTTTTTTTTTTTTTTTAATTTTCACACCTTTTCTTTCTTTTTTTTTTTGAAATGGCTTTAGCACCTCAATTTGCTGGACATCGTTTAGGCTCTGCACTCGCGCCACATACTATCGAGCTTTACTTGGACTATGTTGTAAGTTGAAAAATGACGCGTAAAATGGTTTCTTATCTGCTTTTTCATAGTGTCCTTTTTCTGCCAAACTTTACAAGAAAATTCGTGAGGTAACAACACAAAAAGTGATGATAGACTCCCCTCTCCTAATCTTTTCCTCTATATAGCAAGTATGGCCATATATCGAGCAAACATACCCTAATAAAGTCAAGTTGATTTTCCGTCACCAAGTACAGCCTTGGCATGCTGCTTCTACTGCTGTTCATGAAGCTGCACTCGCTGTTGAAAAGCTTGATGACAACAAGTTCTTTCCATTCTCTGATGTGCTATTTTTACGTCAAAAGGAGTAAGATTTTTGCTCTTTATTAAATGTGAATTAACTCATTCAGTTAGATTCTTTGATGAATCACTTGAAACAAAATCGAGAAAACAAATCATTGAAGAGTTGGCCCAAATTGCGGAAACAGTTGGCGTTCCATCTGATAAAGTATTGGATCTTTTGGCTAATGGCTCGGGCGAGCCCAAGAATGCTGGAAATAAAGTCACTAATGACTTGAAGTTGCAAGTCAAGCTTGGTCGTCAGAATGGTATTCATGTCAGTCCTACCGTTTTATTTGATGGTCTTCGTGATGACAGTGTTTCTTCCGGTTGGGAACTTGATCAATGGAAGGAATACTTGAAAAGCAAATTGTAACAAGTAAATAAACTACATTCTTATTTTTTTTTTCTTTGATGTTAAAATAAGCATATGCAACTAGACAACACCATGCTTCTCCCTTTGTAACGCGGTAGTACAAATGGGTACATTGTTTTGTTCTGTTTATGCAACATTGTATGAAGCGAAAAAGAAGAAAAGATGGTTAAATGTCATTCATAGTACTCGAATATATATATATATGTGTGCGTGTGCGGCATTCACAAACATGTACCAATGATTGTCTCCTCTTCTCCCTTTCTTCTTCCGGCTATTGCCCAATGTGAATGTAACAATGGGGTTTCATCATAATTTAGAACCCAGTACGAAAATTTTCTCTTTTCTCTCTTTTTGTCCTTTGTCCCATTACAACTTTTTTTTTTTTTATATATAAAAGCATGGCACTGACCAATCCACCGTTTTATGCCAACGGAACATTCAGTCTATCGACACCCTTATTCTGGGTACCTACCTTGTTATCAGCCCTTGTCATTGTTGTTGGATTAGCTCGTTATATGAGCACAAGACATATTCCTTGGCAAGACATTTCAAGCTCTTCTGTATCTCGTGAAAAGAGATTGTCACCACTATCTAAACTAATCGTCACTCTATCCTGTGCTATCACCATTTCTTATTTAGCAGACGCTGTCGTGATCGTACTTCGAACAGTTGTCGATGCTGCAAGTCTGCCGATTATGCTCATTTACTATACAGGTGTCTCCTGGATCGCATGGGTTATCTCCTTGGTTTGTCTAATGGATGAATCCCACAAGTTCTCAAAGTGGTACTGGCTTCAGTACTTGTTTTTTGCTTTAGCTGCTATTGGAGATACAACCGTCGGTTGGCTTTGGGCCATAGGTTTCTACAAACCTAATCCAGGTAATAGAAAATAAAAATAAAAAGAAAGAAAAGATATATTCATAGACAATTTTAGGCACTGTATTCAGTACATATGATCGTTTATTACTCGGCATCTTCGTTTGCCGTTACATATTTGAACTCTTTACATTCATATTCTCTGTTATTCAATTACTTTATACCACAAGACACATTCCTGCCACAGAGCCCTTATTATCCTCTCAGTCAACCTATGGTACTATCAATAATGACTTGAGCACCAATAAGCAACCAAAAGACGAAAGCAAAGGATTCTGGAAAAGATTCATGCGAGTACTGCCATTTATTTGGCCTCACAACAACTTTAAATTGCAGCAGCTTGTCATCATGTGCTTCTTGTTGATGCTATTCAGTTTAGTCATTAATGTGTTTACGCCTTTGCAGATCGGTTATGTCGTCGATCAATTCAATCGAAACCCTACCAAGTTTGCTTGGGGTGCCGTTTGCATTTACGTTGGCTTCAAATTCCTGCAAGGAACTTCCGGTCTTATCCAAGCATTACAAAACTATTTGTGGATCCCGGTAGGGCAGTACACGACACGAGAGATTTCGGTCAAGTTATTTGCTCACTTGCATAACCTTTCGCTTCACTTCCACATCAATCGCAAGACGGGTGAGGTGCTTCGTGTGGTCGATCGTGGTACGAACAGTATCGTTCAACTCTTGTCACAGATCGTTTTCCAGATCTTCCCTGCACTCGCCAACATCGCCATCGCTGTTGTTGTATTCTCTGTTCAATTCTCAATCCCATTCGGTATCATCGTGTTTGTGACCATGGCACTTTATCTCTACGTGACTATCGTTCTGACCGAATGGAGAACTTCCTTCAGACGCAAGATGAACGAACTAGACAACTATGCTCGTTCCAAGGCCGTTGATTCTTTGCTCAACTTTGAAACCGTAAAGTATTACAATGCAGAATCTTTTGAAGTCAACCGATATGACCAGGCTATTGTCGAATACCAAAAGGCAGACTATAAAAACTCGGCTTCCTTAAATGTCCTCAACTTGGCTCAAAATGCAGTCATCACCGGTGGTCTCCTCGCCGGTTCGCTCTTGTTTGCCTATGAAGTCTCTCGAGGACGTTTGACGGCTGGTGCCTTTGTCACATTCAACGTATACATGCTGCAACTCTACACACCACTTCACTGGTTTGGCACGTATTACCGTATGATCCAGCAAAACTTTATTGACATGGAAAAGATGTTTGAGCTCTTTGATGTCGATCAGTCGGTCAAAGATGTTGAAGGCGCAAGTGATCTTGTGGTGAGCGAAGGTCATGTTGTCTTTGACAATGTCTCCTTTTCATACGATCAGCGCCAGACCGCTCTCAACAACATCTCGTTTTCTATTCCCAAGGGCGCCACTGTGGCTCTTGTCGGTCCCTCAGGCGGCGGTAAATCAACCATTCTTCGTTTGCTCTTCCGTTTCTATGACCCTGACTCTGGACACATTTATATTGATGGACAAGATATTGCCCGAGTCAAACAGGCAACGCTTCGCAAGAACATTGGTGTTGTGCCTCAAGATACTGTTCTTTTCAATGATACCATCATGTACAACATACGTTACGGTAATGTCAATGCATCAGATGAGGAAGTCATCGCTGCTGCCAAAGCAGCTCAAATCCATGACAAGATCCTGGCGTTCCCTGACGGCTATGATACCAAGGTTGGTGAACGTGGTCTTCGTCTGAGCGGCGGTGAAAAACAACGTGTGGCGATTGCAAGAACCATTCTAAAGGATCCATCCATTATCCTCTTGGATGAAGCGACCAGTGCTTTGGACACAACAACCGAACGTTATATTCAGGAGGCGCTGGCTCAAATGACAAAGAATCGTACTACACTGGTGATAGCTCATCGTCTGTCGACTATTGTCAATGCAGATGTCATCTTGGTGATTAAGGATGGTAAAGTGGTCGAGTCAGGTAATCACGATGAACTGATACGCAATAATGGCATCTATCACGAAATGTGGCAAAAGCAACAAGATGATCCTGCCAGTGCGACATTGACAACGGTCCCAGAGGATGTCCTTGTGGAGGAACCTTTGACGATCCCTACTGATGCTCAAAAGCAGAATGCGTCGGAACAACAGGAGACAGGAAAGCCTTCATCTACAGAAGAAGAAGAAGAAGACGATGAGGAAGGAACCGAGCAACAACAGGATGCGAATAATGATTCCAAGAATACACAGACTGCATCAGGTCAAAAGTCATCAAGTAATAAGCGAAAGAAGAACAAGAGAAGAAAGAGAACAAAGAGCAATAAATAAAGATAGAAAGTGTTTCCTTATCTGAACATCTTTTAAAAAAAAGTAATACATCATGTGTGCTATATCCTTTTTTTTTATTGTTGTTCATCTGGAACGCGTCCCCAGGCAAGATAAATGTTACTGAATGGCTTATATTCATTAAATTCGTCCAGCATTGCCTGTACCTTTCGTTTATACTCACGCCCACTAATTTCCATCAGTTCAGTCAAGAACGGTTTTGCAGAATCAAAAAAGGATTCAAAGTTTTGTTTCCATAAATTGCCAAGGTCTAGTCCCCATGACCCGAGTGGAATTGAGACAAATTTCGATTGGACGTCGACTAAACCAAGATCGAGTAATGATTTTTCTAATTGACAAGCCATTCTTGGTTCCGTATTACGTTTTTCTATAAGTACTTGATGAACTATATAAAAGGGAGGGTGAGTTTATATATGCTAAAACATGTCATGCTTACTTTGTTCCAGCCATAATTCACCTTGTGGACCTAAATGTTGAGGCATGAGATCTATTTCGATCAATTGAATGTATCCACCTGGCTTGACTACACGTGATAGCTCCTTTAAGATGATAGGCCAATCCTGCTGTTTATATGTAAGGGCAGTGATGTGCTGTTGAGCATAGTCAAATTGATTTGAATCAAAAGGAAGTTTCTTGGTTTGTAAAATATTATGTAAAATAAATGTAAAATTAGGATACTTTTGTTCTGGTTCTTGTTTTCTTGTATGCACATTGAATACAGGTTGCTGTGGCAATAAATCATAAATATCGACAAGGTTGAACGTTGATCTTACAAAATCTTGTGCCATGTCCAGAATTGGATGACCGACCTAAAGAAAGAAATGGAAAATTTAGACTTTTTTTTTTTTGTTTTGCATATCGTGTTACCCATAAGCCAGGTCCGCAACTATTAAAAAAAAAAAAAAGAAAAATAATAATTAAGAGCTCTGCTGAACATTTTTTATATGTAATTCATTGAAAATTTACTTGACATCAAGTACTCTAATGCCTTCAAATAGTCTAGGTTTTATTTCTGGTGGCACAATATGTCGACTTTATATGTATATAAAAAAAAAGGGTATGAGTTGCACTAGAAATTTATTGCTTCTGTAAAACATTTACCTCCCAAATGCCCAGCGTATAACATAAAATTGTACTCTGTGTCTATCTTGTTCCGTTTGATCGTTCGGTAAGAAATATTCTATATTCTACTATATGTTGAGTATGCATTAACAGTCGATGGCTGTCTATTACCTCTATATTGGGAAATCGTCTACCTTGAGTCCACCTGAATTGTAAATCAGAAGTTGAGCTGTCATTTCTTGCTATACCTAATGCATTATTACAACGGTTGTCATGGTGACGATTGTTATGGCTATGATGATGGGTATTTTTCACTCTTGGTATAATGCCTGGTTGTGTTGGCGCAGAATTAGATGATGATTTCTTTGGGGTAGGTTTCTTCTTGATGGGTTGAAGATGTTTAGGGATCTTGGTTAACGCCTTTGAAGAGTCTGAATTTTCATTCGACGTTGTATTCCCCATATCATGAATCAAATTAAAAAGAAGGAAAGAGAAAGAGGGAAAGGAGGAAAGCATGTCACTGTTCAAAAAAAGAAAAAAAACTCAAAATGTAACCATGGAAATCATGTGTAATCAGCCTGGTTACAAAAACACCCTCTCTCTCTCTTTTTTTTTTTCCTTTTCCCCCTTCTCCTTATTTTATAAACAATAACTTTAAAGCAAGAGAAAAAAAAACAAGAACTATGTCAGTGTCCGAATATCATCATGAAATATCCTCTTCTCATCTTATAAAAAGTATATTAATATAAAATATTACACGTTGAATATTAAACTTGTGTATTTATAGGTATCATCGAGGATTTATTCTCCTACAATATGATAAGGAGAAAGAGAGTGCTTGAATATTACTTTTTTCAAGATAGTACATACACTTCACCTCTATTAACAGCAGAAAATGTGAATAATATACAATAGTAAGTGGTTCATTTTATGATGTATCAATCCTTATACATGTTGTAGTATTTATACTGTTTGGCAAATACTCAACAGAACAGAACCAACAATAACAAACATTGTGTTTGATGGGTAAAAAAAAAAATTGCTTTTAAGCACTGTATTTACATTCAATAGACAAACAGCCGTGATTCATTTGATTCATAACTTATCACCTACCATTTTACCCAGATGGGTTACTCTTCAAGTTCCCGCCATAACAACTCTTTATTTTCGTGAAACAGAATGTGATAGTGGATTATTAAAAATCTATAGACAAGAAGATAGTTGGACACTCGAAGGCAAATAATAACTTTAATGCGTATAATCATATATTTATACCCTAAATACATAGGTCTGGTTCAGTCAGTGCCTTTGATATCCTTTTGGTATAATAATGTATTACGTGTCGTCATGGGTAAAATAATGACCACAACGGGTGATATACTCGATTCAGCCCTAACACATGCACAAAAGATGACGTTTCGAAGTAAAGAAATTCAACGACTAGGTCATGAAATTGCGATTGAGAATATGGAGAAACTAGAGGAATATCAAGCTGATTTAAAAGATAACTATATCGAGGGCCTAAGGGCATGGAAAGAATATTATATTGAACCCTTGACTTATAATGAAGATGAGTATGTTTTTGCGCCTATTAGAGAATCAGGCAGAGGGTTATCCTTACAAGATCAAATCTACCTGGATGAAGAATAAAAAAAAAAAACAATCCTTTTCTTTTCCCCCCTCCCCCTTTATTCATAGATATATCAAATATATATTTATATACCTTTGTAAATAAACCCAAATGAAAACTAAACTAGTAACTTTATTTGTGTGTTTTTTTTATCATTACTGCTGTTGACCTTCACCAGCAGAACCACAGCTGTATTCACGATTATTCACATCCTTTGGTGCAAAACCTTGTTCCCAAGCCAATAGATAGTCCCAATGAGGATTAACATGGTCTTGGGTCTTGTAGGTCCAATAGAACCAACCAATACCAGCTTCATAAGCATCCATCTGTTTTTGCATAAACTTGAGCAAGAACGCCTTGTACTCGGGCGTAAACTTTTCCCAATCATCTACTCCTTTGCATGTGCATGTTGGGCATACAGGCACGGCAGGAGTATCTCCTTGATCAAGCGTGCCATCGAATCTGGCGCCAAGACCGACACCGTTCAGATATTTACCACAGTCATTTGTTGCCACAGAGAATTCGCCGACCATGGTAGGAGCTGTGTTCAGCGTGGACTCGTTCAGATCTTTTCTCCAATATTTACAAGGAAAGTCTGCTTGTACGTCTCTGGGCATGGCAACCAAATCTTTGTTGAAAATCAGATATAAATGAGTTTCTATATTCAAAAAAAAAAGGTTATTACTTGAAAGATCCAATTCTTTTATATATATATATATATATATATACCCAAGACAGTTCTATCGAACCTCTTTCCAAAGAATCCCTTCCAGCGAGGCAAAGGTAAGAAACCATCATGATATGTCAAGAGAGGACCCTTTCCAGGCCCCAACGTCTTCCGAATGGTGTCATAACTTTTCTGATACCACTCCTTGACATCATCTTCGGGGATTTTCATCATGGCCGGTTCGTTGAGAACACCAAAGATAGGCACTACATGCGACCACTCTGGTCTGTCAAAGAACTGAATCATGTCCATGACGATCTTAATGGTTCTTTCTGCATTCAACTGACCTTCCGTGCCATTCAAGAAGCCCACTTGACCCTCTCGACCGGAATGGTTCCAGCCGTTTTGCGAACCTGGTGCGGTATGAAGCTCGACCATGACACGAAGGCCATACTTGCGAGCCCACTGGATACCTTTTAATAAGTACTGCCATGACAGATGGGGCACAAAGGGTTCTCCGGGGAACACTTGTAGAGCCCAATGTCCGGTTGGAATTCGAACGTGGTTGAACCCCATGTCGGCAATTTTCTTGAAATCATTCTCTGTGATAAATGTCTCATAATGCTCTTTCAGCTGACGCTTGGCTTCAGCAGGACCCAATCGTTCTGTCAGAGTCCATTCGTCTACGACGGGTGGGGCTGTTTCATATCCAGGGATGACCTGTTCAAAGATTTTGGGCGTAATGAACGGTTCGAGCACGAGCCATCCTCCGAGATTGATACCACGGATACGATCGCGGCCATTGTAGTCAAAGGACTGGTTGAGTGGTGGCGTGAAAGGATTAGGCCTGGCAGAGTCGTTGAATGGGTCCTTATAGCCTGGGCTACTCGGACTCGTGATCCTGTGATCTTCGTCGCCTACAGGTTTGGGTCGTCTTGCTGCTCTTGCGGTGACGCCAATCATGACAACGGGGATGAGAACGACAGCGAGGATGACGAGAATGGCGAGAGAGGCTACCATCAAGAATCGAGGGTTATGGTTTCGTAATTTTCCTAAAAAGCCCTTGTTAGAGGCTGTTTTGTCTTTAGCTTCTTGATCTGGTTCATCTGAAGCAACAGGCGAGTGTCTTGCATTGTGTATATCTATAAATTATATAAGTATTGCTTAGTCTAACAGCAGCAGTTGATCTTACTTTCCATGCTTAGAGTAAAGAAAGAAAATATGCAAAAGTCTTTTCTTAAATATTTATTTGGACAAGCATGTCTCACACTCTCACTCTCTCTTTCTCACATTTATCTCCCTCGTAGAATTTCAATTTATAAATGGGTGTATCTTTATATAAAATGTATTTATTTCAAAAATAAAAATAAAAAGGCTACTTAACAACAGCCACCACTTTGCTTTGGCTCAAGAGAGGCACCCTGACCAACCTTGACGGTGGATTTGGCTTGAGTCTGTTGCATGGTAGAACCCATTCGATCTTTGATTTGTTTAGCCATCGTCAAGAAAGCTTGCTCTACATTGGTAGCATCCTTGGCAGATGTTTCCAAAAGGGGTATCTTGATGGACTCTGCAAACTCATTAGCCTGCTCTGTACTCACAGCCTTCTTATCCGTCAAATCGCTCTTATTGCCAACAAGTAATTTATTCACTCCTTCTGCTGCATATCTGTCAATTTCCTGCAACCACTGCTTCACGTGATGAAAGGAGTCTTCGTCCGTGACATCATATACCACAATGATACCGTGTGCTCCTCGATAATAGGATGAAGTAATTGTACGGAAACGTTCTTGACCTGCTGTATCCCACTATAGAATAATAATAATGAGTGATAAGGAATGATACAAAAAATAGAGAGGGAAAAAAAAAACTTACAATTTGAAGCTTCACTGTCTTTCCTTCTAATTCAATAGTTCTAATTTTCTATAAGGTTCTGTTTTAGGTTATCTCTGTATATATATATATATATATATTTATAGTTCACTTACAAAGTCAACACCAATAGTGGAGATATAGCTTTCGGTATAAGTGTCATCTGCAAAACGAAGTAAAAGACAAGACTTTCCAACACCAGAGTCACCAATTAATAAAAGCTTAAACAAGTAGTCGCTAATAAAAAGATGAGAAGGATATTTTCTATTTCAAAGAAAAAAGAAACTTTACTATTCAGGATTCATTTTGCAAATAAATTATTGGAATGAAAAAAAAAAGAGATGTTTAAAGAAGAACAAGAAGAAAAAAAAAAAGAAGCCCTTTTTTGTGTGTGTGTGTGTGTATCTTCACTTTGAAATTATATGGATACAATCAGACCAATGGAATTTGGCGTTTTCTCAAAAATATATGGCGGAAAGACAAAAATAAACGTCGGAGTGTCAAAAATAAATGTCGAATTTAGAAAAATAAGCGTCATGAGTTTAAATTGTTTTTATCACTTTGGTTCAAAACAATGGTTAATGCTACGGGCGCTTCCTTGGGGAGGCACTACATCTAGCGTCACTTTACAACTTGACATTACAGAATACGCTATCTGACCCAAGTCTGCTCAACGGGATATTTTTTATAATTACACTTGAATGATTCTGGTTCTTTATTGATCAAACTGACAACATAAAAAGATTAAAATATAGTAATGACCATATTTCTTTTTTATTTCTTTAAAAGACAAAATTCATATTCCATATCAAGGAACATGGAAACACGTCTGTTCTCTGAACAGGTTTAGCTTGACGCTGCACATTGAAAAGGTTGGTTGACGACATCACAGGTAGCGCTTGTAACATTAACCCCTCTCGTGGATTTCCTCGCGTGTGTAGTGTACACTTTCTTACATGCACAAAAAAATTAGCTAATTCATTTTTTAGTGCATGTAGTGTTTCCCTAAAAAGCACAGATTTTTTTAAGTGATAACGAACACACTCAATACTTCCATTTGTTTCAGTTACTCCTTGTTATGATAAGTGCTATTAATATTGATCATATTTCGTTGTTATCTGAAGCTAGTAAGTCTACAATAGAAAGGTAAGAAATTACCATAATGTTTTTTTAATAGGCGAAGAGGAGCAGAGCTGTATACGATAACTACATAAATACAAACAATGTCAAAGAGTGGAAAGTTCTCAAATTATTTCAGACTTTGCTAAAGGAATACCAGATCAGTGCCCTCAACCGACTGCATTGCAATTTTCAAACTCAAAAAATTTATGAATCTAATGATGAAGAACTTAGGCGAGCAATGCAAAAACTATGCAACAATCGTGGTACTGTATTGGACTCTGAGTCTGTCAAGATCATCATTCGTAACGAAGCCATCAAGGCAAGTGTTTTATCATACACATTTGCCTTTTTTCTAATCCTCATTGATTTGAATATTTTTCGCATAGTAGCATTGAATATCCTTGTATACGACAGCAGTAATCAAATATATATATATATATATATATATATAAAGATAAAATGGTTGAGCAGACAAAAATCTTTTCATCATCAACTACTCTACTGTTACCAACACAGTCCTCAATAGCATCAAAAAGAGATTCTGATGAATTCAACGACAATACAAACAATAGGAACAGCAACAAAAGGCTAAATCATCTAAAGCTTGGCGATATAAAAGGTTTATCTTTGAATGATAAGCTGGAGAAGCTTTAAAATACGCATATCTATAATTAGTAGTGAGAGTTGCTCATACATCTACCTTATTTAGTGGTGAAGGTAACATCTTGGATCTTGTATCTTCTGGACTGATACTTTCTCGCTTTGCGAAAGAAGTGAAATACATTGTGATTTAAAAAATCCCCTTAAAACTAGTTTGTACCAGAGAAGAGCGAGCCATTGTTATCAAAGCATCAGAGGCCGCCTCGCTCAAGCAAATATAAACTGTTATCAAATCAAATCATGTTGGTTCCCCGAGTAGAACCACAATCGTATTTGTTCATTTCTTTGTCCAAAATGTAAGTTAGTTTACCTATTATGCCCTACGCGAATAATGACTCGGATGATAATTATATATGCTTTTTTTTTTCAGATTGTTATTATTTCAAAGCGGTCAACTTCAAGACAGCAATCATAAAGAAGGATGGTTTCAAGGAAATGTCTATGCTGACTTGTTTGATCCGTATTATATAACGAAAAGGTAGAAAGTATTAAAAGCTCAAAGTCTAGAAGATAAGCTAAAACTTGTCTCCCTATTTGTTTTTGTAGAACGGAATGCCCACGCTACCACCATCAAATACTTGAGAAAAACAAAGAAAATTGGCCAAAATGAAAAAGACGTCTAAGTTGATATTCTTTTTAATAACCAACTTGGGGATATATTTTCATGTAAGGATAAGCCTATTAATGCTACTGAGGCGGACGTACAATTAGACATAAGAAGGCGAAGGAACTCTGTGAGAAACGCCTCTTGTACATCCAATCACTTCTTCTCCACCCATAAAATATAAAACACATTGAAGTAATTAGCTCACAATTCCACGGCCTCAAATTTACCGTTTACGGTTCAAAAATGACAGAGGAAGGAACCGTTATACACTATCAAAAAACCAAGGCACTGATCCCCACAGCGCCATCTCATATGTCCTAAGTTGTGCACTTTCTGCTCACTGTCATGTCCTTACAAGTAAGTTCGGTTGTTGCTTTCATTATTGATTTTGATGCTTATTATTTATATTTGCTGCTGTTAATAGAGGGCTATTGTTATTAATCTCAAATTGGAAGCCATTTATGAAGCTGCTTTACATTGTTATGTAATGGTTTATAAGATACAAGACAAAGGCTAAAGAAATATTCATTATTAATCTTTATTCCGAGATAAAGACAGAAGTAACATACAATTAAGTAAAGGGTCAACTATTTATAGTTGCTATCAAATGGCTGGTAAGCCACTATTCGAAGCGTAGATTATAATTACTGAGGATGTGATTGACTAACGGAGAGATTATATGCTCTTTGCGTGAAGCAAAAGCGGTGCATCTTTATGATATAAATGATCCATGGAGAGTCATACAGTTAGCTGCTTTTATTACTCTAACCACTTGACTCTGAAATCATTCTAGTCACATACCCCCTCGAGCATTTTTAGAAATTGGACTTATTTTGGGTGAACAAATTGCTTTAATGATAAGCTTTCTTATAAGCATTGGCTATTATTGTATTTGTGTCAAAGTATTGATAAATCAATGAGAAATATATGCATAATGTATTGGAAGTATCACATACATCAGAGATAGCTTGTTAGATAAAAAAAAATATGTTTGCTATCCCCATGGAAATTGTGGGTTATTTAACTGTTATGAAAGATATAAAGTGTTTACTATTTATCTGTTTCTATTTCTTTGTGCTCTCTTTAAGGGTAGCTTCGTGTTTGTTGCTACAGGTAAAACAAACGCTTTGCCATTTCTGATAATATTTTCTGTTTCTTGATGCAGTTGTTGAATTTTAGTTTGCAAGACACTGCTTTGACATGAAAACGAATCTTGAGAATCGTATTACTTTCTATGAATTCACTTGTATATTGTTATTCTCAGTTTCCCTTTCAACGTTTCTCGAAATAGTGTTTCCGAAACCCAGTTGAATAAAATTTCAACTCTTTTTTATCTGGGGGGTTAAGACACCTTTTACACTTACAATGGGAGCACAGACATCAAAGGTTGCTAGAAAATTGCCTACAAAGGCACGCCCAGAAACATTACAGAATGCTCCAAAGGAATCACCAGCAACTCTAAAGGCAGAGACAGAAGCAGCAGCAGGTATACATATATTATAAAATTATGCAAGTCTTCCTATTGACATGTCAAAGAAATAAAGACAGATTTTATTGAACAAGATAGTCGTGATCCACACTTGCATGAGTATTTAAAATCTATTGGACCTGTGACGATCGCACCTACAGTAACCAAAATGAGAACAGTAATAGAAACAAGATTGATCCTTTTTACACAGTTCACTCATTTTATGTGTATAGTCAGATCCCATGCTTGGAATATTAAGAGAAAGAAAAAAGGCAGATGAAAAAGAATTGGAAAGACAAGATGGAATGATCTCGATTGATGCTGTCTTTTCTTTATTAGAAGAAAGAAAGCACTTAAATCCTGGTGAAGAAGATCTTTCAGAGACCCGGCAGAGATGGGCTAAGAAATACAATGTAGATCAGAATACATTATCCACCTTGCTCAAGTATTACAACACAATGGCCGTCACACCAGTGCTTGCAGATGAAAAGGAAGGTAGACGACTAGGTCTTTGGGTAAAAGACAGGGTAGACTGGGAGGCAAAGGTTAGACAAGTAGAAGAACGTAATGCGGCTATTGAAAAGGCAAAACAGGAAGCGATCAAGGATAATAAGAAACAAAATGCTGATATAAGTGAAGAAGAAAAGAAGCTGAGGGATCTATTCGATGAAGAGCACTGAATGTTGTTTTTATTATTATTAAACTTTAGGCACTTGAGTTGATAAACTTTAGTAATGACTGATCAAATTGGTCTGAACGAATAGGCATTTCAGGTGTATGAAAAGGATTCTTCATGACAAAGTCACTGTACAGGTCATATATTCTCTTCATGTAAGAATCAACATTGTTGAGTTGTGGTGCAGTTATCAAAAGGAATTTGGTTCCTGTTGTGTGATGTTGAGTTATACGTTTTATATGCAATATAGTTTTTTTTTTAACCTGTCAATGTCTGATGACAATAAAGCTTGAAGTTCTCTGCTTCAAGCATTTGAATTCCTGTTGAATTATGTATGGGTGAAATCTTGGAAGTGATGGCATGAACACTATAAAAAAATGAGGTTATTCTAACTGCTACATCTTGTACCTTTTCTTTATGATTTTACCCGTGAAATGTACCAGCTAACACAAGATATTCATTACTTGATAGTTTTTCGAGTTGATTTGAGAAATCCTTTTGATAAACTAAACCACCTGCTTTATTGATGATGTATAAAGAGTAGATCAGAGCCATTTATATTTTACACAAGAAAAGAAGGCAATAAAAGAAGAAGAATAAAAGGTACACCTTTTTTTATTTATTTATCAGGGCAATAAATAATGAATAGAACAAGATAAAAAAAAAACGGTAGCATTGATATTAAAGTTAAAATGACAATCACTTCAGGTTGACCTGTAAGCAGAATTTCGGACATTCCTTGTTTCTCTACACAAATGTAATACTATTATGTGATGTCACTACGCTTTTGGGGCATACTTCCGCGCAGCATATAAAAGGTGTATATAAAGTCTTATTGGGCTAAATCTTGGAGTGCGAATAATTTTGGTATTCCTTTTTCTCTTTTTCTCTCTTTTCTACACAAGTGAGCTTTATGGAAGAACGACGAAGCTTACGAAAGAGCTTTCAGGAATGGTTAAGCACTAAAAGAAATAGTTCCACTCCTCAGCCTCCATTAAATGCCACGGCCACGTTAGAAGACGAACATCAACCCGAAGTCGTGAAACCACAAAAGAGTCATACACTTATCATGGAATCAGTTCGTGTAGACTTTCCATTAAAACCCTGTAAGAGCTCTTTTTTAAAATTGTTGTGTCTTGGCTAACAGAAAACTCAATTGATCATGTATAGATCCGGCCCAATTACAAATGATGTCCAAAGTAACAGCATCAAGATTACATAGATCCCTATTGATCAGCTAATCCATTTCTCTTCTTGATAGATTATCCATGCTTTAAATCGCTCAGAAAACGCATTACTAGAGAGTCCGACAGGTAAACAACGTTAGATGTACAGAAAAGATAAACTTATCACTATATATAGGCTCTGGTAAATCACTTGCTTTGCTTTGTGCGGCTTTAGGTATGCGCATATACGCATATCATGTTTTGCGAGAGACGCTTATAGTTTATGTACATAGCTTGGAGAGACAATGAACGGAAGAAATTAGCAGAGAAAGATGCTCAAGAGAGAGAAGAACGAGCAAAGGCAATGTTAAGTGCTGCGACAGAAGAGCTAGAAAATGTATCAGAAAAAAGAGCTAGAAATGAAGAAATCATCCGTCCGGAAGACTTGTTCAAACGTTTCAAGTGCGATGACACCTCCTTTGATGATTTTCAGCCAAATCAAATGTTTAACGGTAAAAAGATTGCAGAAATCAGTACACCTGCTTCTCCATCCGATGCCCTGTCTGCTTCAGAGCCAGCGTTGGCATCGGCTGCACCTTCAGAGAGAGAAAAACCAACAGCATTTCCAAAGATACCCCGTATTTTTGTTGGAAGCAGAACGCATAAACAACTAACACAGCTTGTGTCCGAACTAAAGAGAAATACAAACTATAGTCCTCGAATGACCGTTCTTGGAAGTCGCGAACAGCTATGCATACATCCAAAAGTATCTAAATCGAACAACAAGGCTGAAGACTGTTCCAACCTCTTGGATAAACAAGCTTGTGTTTTTGCTCATAGAACAAAAAAGCTTATCAATAGAATAATGACAGAACCTGCCAATCGAATTTTGGATATTGAAGATATGGTTTCTTTGGGAAAGGGAATAGGTGGATGCCCGTATTACGGCTCAAGGAAAATGTATGAAGTAGCTGAAGTCATATTCTGCCCTTACAACTATATTCTTGATCCAGGTAATCAAAAAAGATCTATATTTTAAATTCAATGACTTACCATTGTTATAAAGTCATTAGACAACTTATGGATATTAATTTGGAAGGAAGTATCATTATTTTGGATGAAGGTAAGCATTTTTCTTTATTTGGATACTGATGAGGCTTATTGATCATCTATAGCTCATAATATGGAGGATGCCGCACGTTCTGCTGGTTCATTTGAGATTGATGAAAAGGCTTTAAATACAGTAAAGATCGAATTGACGCAAGTTATAAAAGGTGGATTTGAAGTGCATTCCCATAAGATATTAGAGCATCTATTCGATGGTCTCTGGGAATGGATCACTTCTTCTGATAATATATATAACAAACAAGATTATGAAAGATATATATGCGTTTGGTCAGGCCAGAAGATCATTGAAAAATTAAAAGAATTGAGCATCACAGCTCATATATTTCAAACACAATTCATTCCTGCCTACAAGGCTGTTTCTGCACATGCTGAAGCGATTAGAAAGGAGGCTGAAGACAGGAGCATATATGATGAATTAGATCGAGATGATCCTGAAGTTATAGTGCATAGACGAAGATGTCTATCCAACAACTCGCTAACTATCGTCCGAGGTATCTTTCTCATATTTGGATATTTATTTAAAGAAGACTGTGATTATGCCGAAGATTATAGAATGGCCCTTATGAAGCGTGTGGAAAGAGGTGGACAGAAGCTCGGTAGAAAGAAAAATAACCCTGGTCAAGAGAATGTATGGACCTACAAGTTAGGCTTTTGGTGCTTGAATCCAGGCATCATCTTTCAGGATATGTGCGCAACAACAAAATCAGTTATTCTAACCAGCGGTACCTTATCACCGATGGACAGTTTTGCCTCAGAACTGCAAACTAAATTCGTCAGTAAATTGGAAGCCAACCATGTTATCGATCCATCGCAGGTCTGGGTATCTTGTCTACCCACGGGTCCAAGTGGAACTAGCTTAAAAGGCATTTATACCAACATGGAAAGTTTTCGATACCAAGATGATGTTGGAGAGGCTATCTGGCAAATTGCTGAAGTTGTTCCTTTTGGCATACTATGTTTCTTACCTTCATATAATGCGCTGGATAAGCTTATGGAAAGATGGAACGCGACAGGGATGAAAAAGCAAATCGAAAGCAAAAAACTCATCTTGTGTGAGCCAAAGGGGTCCGATAAAAAAGTATTTGAAAAGACAATCAATAGATTTTATGACCACATCAATAAGGCAATGTGCGCTGCAACGGGAGATCAAGATGGCGCTATCCTCTTTGCAGTCTATCGAGGAAAAGTGAGCGAGGGAATAGACTTTACGAATGAGTATTGTCGAGCTGTCGTGGCGCTGGGGATACCTTATCCAGGAATAAAGGATATGGAAGTTCAATTGAAAAAGGAATACAATGACAGGAAAAGAATGAAACATAAAAACGCTGATGTATTGACTGGACGCGAATGGTACTCTATACAGGCCTATAGAGGTAAGAAAACAAAAGAGACATGAATGTATGGATCTAATATGTTTTGGTGGCATTAGCTATAAACCAAGCTCTTGGTCGATGCATACGGCACAGAAATGTAAGTCTTATCTTTATTTGCTTTTCTGTTATATTAAGTCTTTTGTTTAATCCAGGACTGGGGAGCGATTATACTGCTAGAAGATCGATTTCAAACACAAGAGAATGTAAAAGGCTTATCAAAATGGATACGGAGCAAATTACAAGTATATGATAACTTTCAAGAAGGAATATCTAGCTTAAAAAGCTTTGTAAAGCATCGTCTAAGTATTGAGGAGGAAAGTATTGCAAGAGAAGCAACGGACACATTTGCTATTGAAGAAGCCACAAAAGGAGCAATAGAAACACCTTCTGTTGAAGAAACCACAAAAGAGGCAATACCAATACCCCCTACTATAGAGACCACAGCAATCTCATCTATCAACATGGCTGACGCCATTGAAGCAAATGAAACACCCCAGATCGACACGCCTAATGACGCAAAGACTGTTAAAGTGGAAAGTATAAACAATACCCTAACTGATAATGACATGGATGCTATAATGAAGGACATCGATGAAGATGTAAATTGCAGCCCACCAAAAGAAGAGCAAATTATTATATCAAACTTCTTTACAAAAGCCACAACAACTGTAGATACCTCAAAGAAGCCTGTACTCTGTAAATATTGCAAATGTACCTTAATGACGGGCGATGTAGGTCATTTGAAGCCTGTTGATAACTTTCATCTGAATTGTGTGCTCAGTTCAAACCAAAATGATACTCAAATGCTTGAAGTAAACGATCCATCAAATTGGAAGACTACGAATATATGTATCGATGTATCAAAGCTGCCAAATGAAACACAAGTGTACATGAATAAGGCAGATAAACTATGTTACCAAAAAATCAACTGTACTTGTGGACACCTTGTTGGGATTATCATATGCGGTGCAACTTCATCTGAAAAGACAAGTTATGTAGGGAAAGTGTTCCTTTGGGATGACAGGGTTATTACTCAAAGAGAGAGACAAAAGGGGTTCTTGACATCCGTCAAAAAAGTGATAGAAGATGATGAAGTAACCAAGGATGAGCCATTATTTGAATCCAACTCGATGACTGACATGTTTTATAATCTACCTTGATTTTTTTTTTTTCATTTTAATG
This sequence comes from Rhizopus sp. PT2906, assembly GCA_025529335.1. Lineage (NCBI taxonomy): Eukaryota > Fungi > Mucoromycota > Mucoromycetes > Mucorales > Rhizopodaceae > Rhizopus > Rhizopus sp. PT2906. The sequence goes on from JAMYHX010000112.1 coordinate 85,315, forward strand.
TATATATAAAGGAATGTCCCCAAACGAATCCACGGTATCAACTTTTCGACTTCCCTTTCCTTTCTTTCGAAAGTGGAGGGAAAGAGCTGGATACCTTCATTGGGATCAAGAGTGGAGGTATAAGCAATCTTATATCTGTATGACTCAAGCTTTGTCAACGGAAAGCCAGTAAAAGCTTTTTGAACTTCCAATAAATGAAAGCCCTGACAAAGGATCTAAGGCAGATATGTGTTAAGAAGCTTAAAAAAAAAAAAATTTTACTGTAATTTATAGTTGTGGGGAGACAGCAACTTTCAAAGTCACATTTGATTCCAAGTTTGAGCTCAGAAAGACGGACATTTAATGTTTAAAATTAAAAGATTTTAATGTCTATTTTGATTCTAATGTTGGATTAAAGCAAGTGTTGAAGATCCAGAAGTCTCTAATGTATTATGCTGCGTGTTCTTTCTTCTTCTCAATACAACTATTAAGCATGCTGAACAAATTAACAAGATCATTACAGAAGTAAGCGGCACTATTAATGGAAGTGGTACATAATCATGATGCGTTTCTTTGGGTGTTTCCTTTTCTTGTATTTTTTCTTCTATACATGTTCCATCTGAGCATTTTCCACTTACTCCACACGGAGTACCGTCAAGGAAGTTTGCCGAGAATAGTATACAGTTTTCCTCGTCCCCAGGAAAGTCACAGAGCATCTTGCACTCACTTGACCTTTCAGAGCATGCACTAGTAATATTCATTGCATATCCCCGTGCAAAGCATTGCTGATCTCTTGAAGTACATTGTCCCGATACGCATGCAAGCCCATTAGGGCCACACACGGTACCATCATTTTCATAAGTATCAGGAGGACAGGCACCGGAAGTTCCTGTGCAGTATTCAGGTTTATCACAGAGCGTTACTGCTGGCCGACATACATGTTCACTTGACTGAAATCGACACTGATGACAGCAGCCTTCATTGGTATCTCTAATAGATTTTAAAATATTCATAAGTTTAAGGGAGTTCTTTTTTTTTTAAAAAAAATATATAATTACTCGCAGACAGCATCGTTAATAAATTTGCAAGTTTTAGGATCACAGCAGACGCTTTCTACGCCTCCTGTATCACAATCCTCTCCGTCTTCCTTGATACCATTTCCGCAGACGTTCAACTGGAACAAGTTTTGTGTATGGTCTTGAGGATCTATTTTTGTCATATCGATAATCAATCAACAATAAGATATTCAGCAGTTTTGGAAATTTACCTGAAAGACACGTTGCGACAGAGGATAGCGATGAGCATATAGTGTTGATAGAGCAGGGACTAAATCTTTCCACTGACGAATTACTAGTAGGGTTCATAATGTATGCTCCATCAGCACTACATTCAGAGCTACTTAATGAGCAACAAGAGCATTTTTCTGAAGTGCATGGACATGATTGAGAATTACAGTCATGAATGGCTCCTATGAAACAAAAACAATTATAAGTAAGGCTTTTAAAAGGTTGCCAGCTTACCAAAGGAGTGTCCAATCTCATGTGTTACGATCTTCCATTCGTCTCTAGCTAAGAAGAGAGATGGTTACAGACATAAAGTCAAAAAAATATATATATACACATTATTTACTGATAGATGATACGCTGACACCAGAAACATAACGCATCTTTCCAAAGTCATCTTCCTGTTTACTCAACCCGGTATTACAAAGCTGCCCAAGCCAGGCAAGTCCTACTTCTAATCCGATACTACACCATGTATTTAGATAATGGCACATAATCACACACTATTTCTCTTTTCTCTTTCTTTCCGCCTTGTCTTACTTACTTACGGACAATTTGTCATTAAATGCCATAGACCAGCATCATCCGGGGCCAACTGACTTCTCCAAAGGCTAAAGTCGCTTAGACGATCATAAAGCGAATAATTTGGCTCACACACACGATTCCATGCGACATCATTATTGACACTTGCAGGACAGGTTCGATCCATCAATGTGATGTTGATCAGACCTAATGTGATATTAAAAGTGTCTTCAAACAATACAGAGGCCGTATTGAAATCATTCACGATCTGCATACGTGCTGCTTCCTTGCTTTTGTAGTGCTGAACATAAGTGCAGTCAGCAGCTACGCCGATATAGAGAACTACAAAAAAGTTAATGGCTTTGAATATGTAGTACAGTGATCATGGTTTACTCTTTCTTGATGTCGGACATCCTTCAGAACGCTTGACTACACTTGTTTGATGGATGATTGGTAATTGATCTATACCACACGTATGATGTTCAGGGCTATCTTCACCTGATGGTAGTACATCGGAATCCTTATAGATGATTATCAAGTCATTGATCTCGGGATCATTGGACCTTTTTGTTCGATAGTAAGTATCTTTGGTCTTTATATGATACATTGTGTCATGTACACGAAAGGATCCCTGAATAAAATACGAATCATCCGGCCTATGTATATAAAAGAAATTATTACCAAAAAGGAAATATGTGATATAAAGATTACCTTTTATAAATCATCAATCTTGCCCAGCCAAGTGAATCCTGTTGTTCCTTATAATTGGGCCAGATATAATCAGAATCACCTGCATGGATGACGTGTCCCTTATAAATAATGTCTCGATCAACAGGCACACTTTGTCCATCTTGATAGATGACGGCTTGAGGATGGAAGAGTTCAGTGTTTGGTTCGAGGTGCAAGTAAAATACATTGTCAAAGGCCTTTATCACAAGTCGTGTCTGTTCATATGGTTTGGTCTCCAAATAAAAGTCAGTGATGCCTTGGATGGATTGAATCCTGTTACTATTCAAACAGCAGGCTAATATATGCTGCATATTAAGAATTCAGGCAGAACAAAAAAAATGAAGGAGAGGCGTTATCCTTACCCTCTAATATAAATATCAATAGGATCCATCGAATGTACTGTATCATTAGTAACAAATACAAAAGAGAGAAGAAAGAGGAAATGCAGTTTAAGAGTGTTTATATATATATATATACATTTAAATTAGACTAGTAATAAGGAACTCATTTATATGCGTGTTTACACTTGTTACTGAGTGAGTGAAAATATCATTTCAGAAAAGACTGTCATAAATAACTAGAAGACTTATGAATAAAAAATAACGTATTGTTCATTTTATACTTACCAAGGCGTCAAGGAATGCACTGATGTTATAGACAGCGCATTAAATCTAGGGAGCACTATTAATCTTCTGAAGGCCTTTTGAAGGGAAGGGGAGGACTTTCATTGTCGTGTTTTGATTTGTAAACAAAGATACCATATATATTTAATGCACTGTTCACATCGTGATTCCAAACCGTACCACAAGATTCACATTTGAGGACAGAGTGTACTCTTCGCTTTGATCCAATAATTGAGATGCTATTTAGTTTTTTGGATTTGCACTTGTTACATATCTGACTCGTTAAGTACTCATCAACCAAAACAAATTCGGTCTCCCCGTTGGATTGTTTGCATTTTCGTTTGATTTCTTTAGTAATACGTCTAGTGGGTGCAGCTCGTTTTCCTTTCATACTCAATAAAAGAACCATTTTCGAATGTAATGATTCGCTCCTGCTGAGAGGAGGAAGGGAGGTCAGCAGGAGGTAGAAGTACATGTTTGCTTTTGTTTGGGTTTTGGTTTTTAGCGCCAACTGTATTTGTTTTGCCATACTTTTTGCTGTTATCAAAGAGTCTTTTAGCAATTTCTTGAGTTCCTTTTTGCTTGTTGGTATAAGCCTTGAACATTAATTGAATAAATTTGTTTGCGTTTGTGCAAACAAAGAAGGGAACCCCTGATCGACAGCTAATGAACCCTTAATAAATGCCATATCAAACTTGTAGCTTACATACCTTTCCCTTTATTTCGCTTTGCCTTTGGAGGCGGAAGATCATCGTCTTTCTTTCGCTTCATGTTGAAGTAAAGAAAAAAGGGGAAAGGAAAAAGCATCTGAGGATAGCCTTGTCATGTTAAATTAACGATCGACAACGTTATTTTTATTAATTAATCATATTTTCTTTAATAGTAAAATGTTTCTTGCATGAAAAAGCACTCCACTTTTAACATATTGCATATCTTACTGTGATCTCCAAAGCAGTTTTCTTTATAAAAGTGATGGTATAAAGATATTAAAATGACACACGATGGTCATAAATCATCATCTAACACCAGGAACAGTGATTGAAGAAGTAACAGTGAAGAGAGAAAAGAAGAAACACAAACCCTAATGACGCCCATATGTTCCATAATGAAATATTAGTACGTAATTCGTACACATGTATGCAGCATGTGTCTGGCTGATACGTTGAAAGTACTGCTCAAAACCATGTCCTTGACGGAGATTATCATTTCTACTGCTGCTTCTTAAAATAAGAACGATGTCACGGAAGCTTCTGTCAATATACTAAATAGGAATAACTGTGACAGCGTCTTCCATCGTTGGCAGGTTGTGAGTACGTCTGACGCCTCCTTCAATCAAATGCATTCTCATCGATGAACTGAGATAATATAAGGTGATCTGCTTTCGGCAGAGCTATTGTTGTTAGCTCTATCCTCGCTGTTGATGCTGGAGCTTTCGTGGTTGCTCAATAATTCATATGCATGACGATAAATGCGTGCGAAGGGATTGCACTGAGAAAACAAAGTTGAAGGATTTTTTATAATCTCATTCTCCAAATTTTCATTCCTTTCTGATCGTCCCTAAACATCATATGAAGGATCATAGATGTACAATTGAGCATATGAAGGCGTGTTGCCCTCAACTGAGAGTAGATACCTTTGACGGCGACGTAGAGCGTCGTGAATCTGAAAGGTGTTTAGTCCACCTCTGTTATTTTTGGCATTACGCTCCTCAGCCGAGACAACGTCGCAGCCTAAGGAAGTAAACGCAAAGGCAGCGTTGTATTGACGAAGGTTATCCTTAAAGTGCCTTCCTATAGCACCTGTGCGAGCGAGTGAGTCCTTCAAGTACTGAGGCGGGTCAGGCAAAAGTTGCAACTGGATTGATACCCACTTGCAGCATGATTCCCAGCTAGGATTTCTCAAAGATGATGCCGCTTGCCTTTCATCGATCGAATGCAAGGCGTAACAGTGCGGATATTCCTTATCCATACGTCCAGGATCCAAAGGACGAAGGCGAAATATAAGCAGCAGAAATGGCCTGGGAAGGTTCTACTCTAGTCTTTCCTTGCGTCTTACTGAGCTGCTTTCCTGCTCTTCTTGTTCAGCTCTACGTCTGCATCGCGATGCTGCAACCCTTTCTCTACACGATTACTAGGTACAGTCAAACCTATGGAATTTGGCGTTTTCTCAACACAGGAGGAGCATGTAGCTGCTCTAGAAGTATTGTTTTCCATTGTTCTAATGAGCAACAATGTTCGCAGACACATTCGAATCAAAAGAAAATATTACATACCAAATTATTTCAAAATGTTTTATGAGTAAAAAAAAAAAAAAAATGCTCAATACAATGAGTAAAAGAAAACGTTTATATTCAAAAAGAAAGGAAAGAAAGCTCATGTGCTCGCAGGAACCAAATGCTTGTCGCGTAGATTCGATGCTCGAGTCGGAAAAGGCATTAAAAAAGCAGCCAAATCATAAATAATAATTACTTTTTCATTATCCTTTTATGCATAATGGAGATGTGGGGAAATGCCAGGTTTAGTAAATGTTATGTGTTAGTTATCTCCGTTTTCTCTTGAGACAACAGTTTCTGCTCTTTCAATGATCAAGAGTAAACAACGTACAAATTCGACAAGTGGTCCAGTGAGATCATCTGGTCTTCCAAGTACATCCTCTACTGTCCAAGGAGCAAACTTTCCAACGGGTAGATCCAGGTTTGATTTGAATAATTGATCATGTGCAGAATAAAAAATCTAATAAAAGGTTTGTATAATGCTCAAGTATATAATAATTATATACTTACTTCTATTGTATACCAAACCTTTCCACGACCAGTATCTCCCAGTATTTTGTTAATATTGTAGCCTAAGGATGTCTGAGGGATCAAGGGAAGTTTTTCTACACGTGTTATTTCTACAACAAATGGAAAGTGTAATCGATGTCTTGTCGTATCTTTTAAATATATATCAGTGACTTCCAAGAAATCGGGCACATCCTCGTAGGTGATTTGTCTGCAATGAGGACTGATGGAGATTTTCTTGAGGAAGGTCGAATAAGGCTTAACATCCATTCTTGTCAAATCTTCAGTTTGCAGGACCATTTGGAAATCATACTTTCTGTCAAGAGAAACCCAATCAATTTCTGCAACCCTGTGTGTGCCAGTGACAATTTTTGTAAAGTTGACCGCATGTTGGTTCATATAGAGGACCACTGGCTTATATGGGAGCACAGGTTGATTACGTGCATTAGCATGGATTTCAAAGTAAGCATGCTTTCCATTAGGAGAAGGGAAGAGTTCTCTGAACTTTGTTATGATGTCTACATCTTCTGTAACGCTATATTGAAAATTATTTTAAAAGAGTTACAATATAACTTCATCTCACTTACAGTCCATTAAACATAGGCTTGACCCCACCTTCTTTCATAAGAATATCATTAAGTTGCTGATACTTCCAAATTTTCTTTTGTTGTTCTTGATTCAACGAAGTCCACAAGATTTTTCCCAAGTAAGCACTAAGCTTGATATTACCTTTGTAGCCATGAACATTTTCTAACCTATATGGACGCGTAAGTTTATAATAATAAGACTGGTACCACTTACCCTTGACCCAGAGTAGCCATCATATTATGAAGGTTGTACTGTCGAAGCCTATCATATCAGATATTAGCACTTTTAGCCACCATGAATATAAAAAGTTTTGTTCTTACATTTCAAGCTGACTTAATCCTTTCACAGAATCACGGCCAGATTTTTGAGAGACTACGCGCATCACCCTTCTGTTGGAAGTCTTTGGAGGTGGTGCCTTACGAGGTGCGGATGGTAAAGCTGGAAAATCTTCTTCAGGTGTTTTCTGAGCTGGAGGAGGTGTTTGTGAAGGAGATGTGCTGTGTCGAGGAGGATGTGTTTGGGCGCTTGGAATATGAACAAATTGCTTCTCACCCCACAAAGGTCGCTGATCAGGGGCTGTTCCAGCCTGAGGAACGTTAAACTTATTTTTAAAAGACGCCATTTTCATACGTTCGTCCAACGACATTTCTGTCTGCTGAAAGCGCTGAGAAGTAGGTGCTCGCTTTTCTGGCGCTGGTATCCATGTAGCATAAGGTAGGCTGGGTATATCTATACGATCCTTTGGCTTTCCGAATGCTCCGTTTTTATCCTTGAATACAGGAAGCAAGACAAAATAAGGTGCATGCTTATAAGTTAAAACATTGACGTAATCCTTGCGCGCATATCTATCAATAGGGCAGAAATAGATGGCGAATTCTGCGTCCTGAGGCAAATGTACACAGGCAACAGTCATTGTAGGTCGCTTTCTACGCTTGTGGATTGTTTGTAGATTTTTAAATCGCTGAAGGGCTTCCTTGACACAATCCTCGTCTGATCCTATAATTTTCACTTGCTACAAATATAAGTGTTAACCATGTGTCCTATTTGCAAATTATATTGTTTATATATTTTACTCTATTTTCATAGCTGCATTCAGTGTCTGTTTCTTGTCCGATAACTGTTAGGTAATCAATTGGCTTGCTGCCCCCCGTAGATGGAACTGTCAAGATTTCCATAGGATTATGTACATTTTTTGCAAACGTAAATGTTTCTTCATATTCATCATCATGATAATCAGAGTCTTCACTTTCTGTGTCATTATAGTAATAGGGTTCCGATGATTGCCTCTTCTTCTTTTCCTTTACTTTATCTAGCTCAGGTGGTCTACCCATTACAGAGCTATTGGCTGTAGAGGACTGTGTTGCTCTTTGCTGACTAGGTAAAGGCGTTTTGGCAATAATTTCCAAGTCTTCATAAGTTCCCTTCATCATATTTTTATCAATTTCAGCGTGCTATATGAAGGATATCATTTAGTGATAGATAGTAAACAAAATGCGTGATAAACAGTACCAGTTCGGGCAACATTCTTTTGACAATCTTTAGCATCCTATACGTTTTTTCAAGCTTCAGTCGATTGTTGTCAGTAAATACACAACACCTACGTTTCATCACAAGCTTGTTGCGATCTTCCTGTGATCTCAAAGCACTGATCATGAAAATTAAAGTTGATCTCTGTTTTCGAACGACTTTCGAGCAATCTAAAAAGAAAAAAGTAAATATTCAAGCGCTTAATATTAATAAAATGCTGTACTTTAGAGGTCGTTTCCATTTCTCATAGACAGGAGGAGTAATAAAATATGCAGAGTAAATCCTTTGGTTTGCTATATAGAAAGATCAAATCAGTTTCTTCAAAAAGATTAACGATGCATGTTCATGGAGCATATTACGTTGTACCATGTCAAACACAGTAAAGAATAATGGAGAGTTGGAAATGCCCACTTTCCTTTATTTTTTAAAAAAGAAGAACGGAATTTGAACACGGGAGAGAAACAATCAAATGAAAACGCGTCCAATGAGTAGGAAGGATCAGAAGATAAAGAGCTACATCAATATGAATTCTTTTGACAAGTAAATGTTTGACAAAGTGCGCACTGGTCCAATGTATAATTACTATGCTCTTGTATGATTATGATGAACACGATTTTATGGCGTATTTCAAAAATTCGGAAACAATGTGATATTTCATTCATATTCACATTTTGATAGGAGAAAGAGTTGCTTTGTTGTCAAATAGATCCACATCAAAGAATTCCCTCCGCTGATGATTGGTATAGGTGACTTCATCACCAACAGAAATCCACGCGTCATATCTGTGATAACTCTAGTGGGGTATTCCACTCTGTGCTAGCTTTGGCTTATAGGTTACTGAAGTGAAGAAGATACCGCAAGTAGAAACGAGACGGAACCCATGCTTGAGTACTCATAGACAAACTGTAAATCAAGCACAGTGACTGAATGGTCGATGTCAAGACCTAACCGTTCGACTTGCATAGGCCTCTCTCTGTTTCTCTTCCCGCAGCCAAGTTGTCATTTTTATGGGATCAAGCAGGAAGTTAAAGTGATTGATCGCTTGAGAAGGAATCGATTGAAACTATTTGTTCAGTAGCTAACGAAACATAAAAAGCTTCTCTTACAGATTTATTCGCTTGCATTGCAAAATACAGAGACAAGAACTATCAAGTATGAAAAAAAGGGGGTTATAAATCGGCATGATTGAAGTATTATCTTTGTTTATAATGAGTAAAGCAGAGGTATTTATACTTTTTAACACTTGTGAATAATGACGATAGCTGTTCACTGTGCATGCTACTGTTAGCATTCAATTAAAATAAGAATGACTAGGAAGAACCTTTTAGTTCTACTAGATCATTAATTCAGTATGTATGAAGGTGTCTTGTTGATGAGATAGTACCTGATCTAGCAGTGATTATCAAATAAGGAGCCACTGATCCAAACGCAGGAGCACGGGTGTTTTATTGAAATATTGTAGCAGCGCTCTAAGGATGAAAAATCACATATTACAGTTATGATAAAACAGCTGTTATCAGACAGTAGTTATAGTGTTCTGTTAAGGTATGAAAATGGGAACGTATTGATTTATGAAACTGTCAACTATTTTTAATCTGCCAACCAATGAATAGGGCTCTTTTATGTTTACTATGCGTTTAGTACTTGATAGACATACATTGTTAGTTTTATGCCTGTGTTTAAGGTCACAAAACTACAAAAAAAAAGATCTTTCTTTGCATGTAACAATAGACAAAGGTTCAGGGGATAAGATATCTAACAATGTACAAGCTGAATACGATGAGCGAAAGCAAAAATTTATGCTGGACAGGAACAACAAACAGTCGGTTACCGCGTATGATTACCTGAGCATCACTTGAACACTTTTATTAAGAAAAGTTATTCATATCAACAACAGCTCAATTCGACTGAAAACATAAAGAGAATATATAAGAATAGCTATTATAGTGTGTGAATTAAATCTTTATGCTGAATGATATTATGTAATGGAAGATCTACATTAGTCTGAAATGTATCATCAATATAATCAAGTAAAAGGGTTCAAAATTGACCTACGATTTGCTGTTGATACAGAAGCTGGAGTAGAAACTGGATGTGGAGCAGCCGCCAAAGGAAATACCCTATGTTCAATATGACGAGGCGAAACTTTCAACGAGAAGCTAAAGAATTTGTTGACCTGAATCTCAATACGGATCATAAAGCTTCTTATAAAAACAAGGTCTCTGATTAGATGCTGTACCTGTCAGCACATCCACTCCTCCTCCCCGTAGTTGCATAAATCACTGATACCTCAACCTTTTCTCCCTCTGTAATATTGAATATAAATAAGGTCCACAGCTATCAAATATATTGTTGTGGCCAAAAAAAAAGCATTTGGACAAAGTGGTAATAAAATTTCCTTTTTCGAGTCAAAGATCGTCCAATGGACAGTGAAGCCACATAGTATCTAATGCTTTAATTTTATTGGATATTACTTACCCCCCTGTTAATGATGGCTGTTTGGGTATCAAAAAAGTCATCGGGGTATCAAGTTTGATGGGTAATTAAGTTCATCTTGACACAAAAGAACAATAGGACGTAGTACAGTAAGCAAACAATCATGCATATGGGTTTTAATTACAAGAAGGGGTTTATTAGTAAAATATAAAGAAGAAGAAAGAGGAAGAGGAGGAGAAGAAGAAGAAGGGGAAAGAAGATACATGATGAAAAAAGGGTATAGTTATAAAATTACAAGATTATTTAAAAAGTATCATCAAGACTAACAGAAGGGAGGATGGTATTGACATCGAAATTTAAGCTTTTCAAAAAGCGAACCATTTCTTCATAACTAATGTAAAGATCCCAATGTAAAAATCTTAGAAAAGCTAATTCCATACGAGTAATTTCTTTTATTGACCAAACATCCCCGGTCGCACGGACAACTTGTTTAGTAGACAAACAACGATCTTCACTGTATTTACTCGCAATTAAAAGGGATGCTACGAAAATACGATGGGCAGCTTCTGGCTCTGCTTTATAACCTAAGTAAGACTAAGTATATATGATCGTTATCATCATCATCATCATTTGGTATTACCTGCAGGAAGGCATCTTCTGAATCGTTGCACATACATCAGGGCCATCACCAAGTGAACGGGTTGTACGTCACACTTTTCAGTGATTAATGAAATGAAAGGGATAAGATCGGGTAAATGACTTGATCTTTTTTGTATTTCTCCAGTTGTAGTAGTAATAGTTTTTGTTGTTGTTTCTGGTGTTGAATCAGTCGTATTAGAATAAAAGATAGCATCAAAAGAAGAGGATGCGAAATCTGATGATAGGTTAGCTTTTATTAAAAAAAGTTCTTGTATATGCTTCTTTACCAATGAACCCAGGTGGAATATCTCTTCTTGTGACAACTGGTGGAGAAATAAGCATGTCTAGCTTAAAGTGGGCAAAGTGCCAAAAAGAAAAAAAAGAAAAAAGAAGAAAAAAGAGAGAGAGTGGAGTGAGTCATTTATACAGTCCGGCTAGTGGATATTATCGGTTACAAAAAAAGTAATTGTCGGTCATAGAAAAATGGAATTGTCGGTTACAAAAAGATATGAATAAAACATAATGAGAGGAAAATACGCTGCTAGGTTTAATTCATAGCGCTTAACCATATAGCGTTTTGATTCTCGTAACATTTCAGTTGATTTGTAGTTAAAATTAGTAGATATTCATTCAAGGAAAGGCTTAGAATAGTGTTCGTTTATAGCAATTTATAATTTGACGTTTGGAATGAAAGCAAAAGCTATAAGGATCACTAAAACGAACATCATTACATGCATCACCAATTCTACAAGATAATGTCTCTTCTTTCATCAAGCGATGACGCTTCATTTCTACTTTCACTAAGACCCCAGAACTGTTCAATAGGATTTAGCTCAGGCGAGTAAGAAGGGGGGGGAGATACATTACTCTATGACCTCTAGCTTCGATTTTTCGAATCATCGGTTTCGATTTATGGATACTAGCATTATCCCATCACTAAATAACTGTCCTTTAAAGATTCATCCTCATCCATAATATCAAGGAACTCATTGACAAACTTAATAAAATGAGCAGCTGTTGTACCTTTTGGAGCTGGTTTTACATCAACTACACTGGTGTCATTCTCCTGAGTTCCTTCGTCGTCGTTTAGTCAAGTTTTATTAACTAAATAACTCTTGCGGCTAGCTACTGTTTCAAGCACAACAGGTCTGTAATTTCTGTTAAGACAGCTTCCATGGGATCATAAACTCTTTTACCATGCTTTTTTTTAAATACGCGAAACTACTACGCGTGTTCCTGAAATATAAAATCAAAGAAATTGAATGCACTTTTACTTTTTTTTTTTTTATTCAAGTACTACAGTGCCTCCGATTGCGTATAAACGCAAACGTTATTAAGCATGAGATCCATAATCGTTTACTCTCTTCTCAAAAATACAGCTGTATCGAGCTTAAAATTTTTCCAAAGATGACAAAGATGAAAGTGAAGCCACGGATCAAGAGGGAAATAGCCACGATCCTTTTCAGACAGAAATTCCTACTTCGTTGCAGCAATGAAGTGCATGTCGGTTGATTTATGCATGAACTAGTCTTTAATAATTCAGAAAAAGCAGACATTGTTGGGACAGAATTGAACAAGAAGCTATAGATATTTTATTTATATAATTATAGAAGATGCAGAGAATTGAAAAGTAGCATTATTTTTTAGCAGGCTCATTCTTGCACTCGGTCTCCCAAAATATATAGGAGGCGGGGATTGTTGAGGCAGAGGCAGTGGACAGACTTGGAAGGTTTAGAGAGGGGAGCGTATTGCCAACATCCAATTCAAACATTGCTTCATTAATATGTTTTGTTTGGTCAATGAGAAAAGACTAAATTGCAATAGAAAAATAAGAGAAATACACTAATTACTATACGAACTTGATTGTTCATCCAACCCAAATATTGATCTGTTCATATCAATAGACATCTTTGTTGCCTCATTAGTATTGTCGCCACTACAAACATAACCATAGATTCATCAATCATCTGTTTGTTTGACCTCATTTGCTTTTATCTACTTACTCAATCATTTCAATATTTGTGGAATCAAGTAATATGTCAAATAATGCAGCGAATCTTCGGTAGATAGTTAGTTCAGATTCTTCTTTGGACAATGACCAGCGTGCGAAATTCCTAACACTATCAAAAGTAGATACTGCATTTTTAGATATACATGTATTGTACTTTTCCACTTTCGACTTACATTTGTTCAACTATTAAAAGCATAATGTATGGCTGTTGGCTGCTTTGCTTGCTTTTAGAAAGCACATGTTTTTGCTCGTCAATATATTCCAAAATCTCATCTGTATTTCTCAAGACTAACAGGCGATTCAAGATATTGTTCGATTTATCGTTTAAGCCAGGATAGTTGTTAATATTCATGCTTTTTTCTTCATCTTGTTATATTTCTGGTATTTGTATATAAGAACAATAGGAGTCAATAGCTAACAATTACTATTCTTTATTCAAAGTTGAGAGAAGAACTAATAAATGGGGATACGACCCGAATATCTATAAAGGATAACGACTGTAAATGTCTGACGTCGTCTATTAGCTGAGAATGAGTAAATAGAGAATTAAGACAGGATTACCGCTTATAAGCTAAGTCTACTCTATATTTCCCTTCTTTTTTTTTTTCTCCTAAGGTAAGCACTTGGTAAAAAAAAAAAAAAAACGCTTTTACTAACAAAAAAAAAATAACTCTTGGTGACATGGTTTTAACAAAGTTTTAATAGACTAGTAACTATGGTTATTTGAATACATTGTTGTACGGTATTAGCTTATGCAAGGTAAAAACGTTAAACGTCATTTTGAATACTGTTGCTAATAAACTCTCTTATATATAGTCTACTTTTATTTTTTCTAAGATGCTATCATACCATTCAAATAAAAGGTAAAAGTTATACACTATTTTAAAAAGATCATCTTTACTAAC